>VWZL01002912.1:754903-762403 GCA_013396915.1 Stercorarius parasiticus | reverse complement strand
AATTCACAGGAAAATCCATCAAATTGTTCCGTAAATTCAGATGAGCAAGTCCCTGAAGATTTTTGGCTTTTTGCTGTGAAGGCAACAACAGTGCACATTCTGTACATTTCACAATTTGTTTTTAATATCCAAAAAAGATACATTAATAGCAAACCAAACTAAGAGTTGTGTAGAAAACAAAAGCTGTGTACAGAATGGACAGACTTGGAAAATTAGAGGGCCCTAACTGTTGGAAGTGCATTAATGTCAATGTTATCTGTTCCTTCACCCCATTTTCCTAAAGAGAACGCAAAACAGGACTTGTAAACTCCCTCTGTAATAATCCTATAGCCCATGCTAATATCACACCTAGGCATTTCCATGTTTTTGCCTTTCATAATGTGAGGGAAGCAAATACTGGTTTAGAGGTGCGGAAGTGAGGA
Source organism: Stercorarius parasiticus (assembly GCA_013396915.1). Lineage (NCBI taxonomy): Eukaryota > Metazoa > Chordata > Aves > Charadriiformes > Stercorariidae > Stercorarius > Stercorarius parasiticus. The sequence goes on along the minus strand of VWZL01002912.1, from coordinate 761,981 downwards.
CAAAGTTTACCTGTGTCCTACTGCAGCTGCAAATGCTCTCCAGGCATTGGTGTGTGCCTCCGCTTAAAATGCACGTACCCGTCTCAGATGGAAACTGTGGGATTCCCTGAAAGGATGTCACAGGCAGGACCTGAAGGAAAATTTCAGGTACACCTCAAAAAAATTTAATGACTTTCTTATTTCACGAACAGGTCACTGGTAAAAGACCCTGAAACTAGAGGGATTTTGCATGTCAGTGCCCATAACCCGTTGAGTATCATTCCAGCGTGAATCTGCAGCTTGCCAGACCACTTGTTATGCACAGTTTCAGTGTCATAGTCATTCGACAGACTTCCTATTAGCATCAGGTTATGTAGGCTCTTGCATGCTCCTCATTGGGTCCAATTTCTTGGGGACAACAAAGTTATATACAAAAGATACTTAAGCCAAAACTTTGTCAGCAATAAAGCTGAGAAGCTCTCGTCTCGAAAGGATAGGGATTTCCTTACCTCCTTTGAGTTCAAGACCAAAATGAACACCTATTTCTTACTTAACTTTAACTGTCCCTCACCAGCGGTATCTTAAACACAAATTCAAAGAAGGAAAAAAATATCCCACCCCAAACTTGCACTATGTATTCTGCCAGGAGGCATTACATTATGCTATGCTACACAATCATACCTTTTCCATCGTGGAAGGACAAAGTCAGATCCTGTTTTATGTATGACAGACGGAGATGAATCAGCCTGTGCGATGGACGCCGTGAGATCTCCCAGAGTGAGGCTTATGACATTAGTCAGTGATGAAGGAAACGCATTTTCTGCCGTTTCAAATGAGGCTTCAGAAATATTTACTGGATCCAAGAAACAAATCTCTGTCTCTCCCACAAGCCAGTGGCTACAGCTTTCATCTGGAACACAGGGGACCATGACACAAACGTCACACCTGGTAAATAATTGAGGATTTATGCAAATTAGAAATGCTCCTAAAGAAAAGATCAGAAGGTAACTGTCCCAGTGTCAAAATGGTGTTTGCCAAAGATTTGAGAGACCAGCAGAGCAACTTTTCCGATTTTGCGCTATTTCTCCTGCCTTTGGTGACCACAGCAAATACTCGATTCTGCTTGCAAAGAATGGTCTGGTAAGGCCCCACCTCCCCGGTATCCCTCCTATAAGGAGAGATTCAGAGGTGTCCCCAGTCGCTTCCCCAGTGAGGTGTTCCAGCTTCTCCCAGAAAAAAACCCAACAGCTGATGTGCTGATCTCATCCTGCTCCCTTTCCACTTGCTGGCAGAATGTCACAAGTGAAGTGGGGAGAGCAGGATGTGCTTTGTGCAGTTCCCTTCACTGGCCAGCACTCCATCAGAGAGTAGGTTTCTTCCTAAGTGAAATCCAGATAAACTTGCATGTTTCAAGAAAAAAGAAAAAAAAAAACCCATACCCCACCGTCAAAAAACTTACAACATTGCAGACACATCGTATCCTCTGTTCCACATATGCCAGTCTCTCAGCAGCACTTCTATTAAATATCCTATCAAAACAGAACAGTAAAAAGGGTTATACACAAATTATTTCTTGTCCACTGTGTATTTTAAAGGTAGTCTTTTCCATGCTTGGTTTCAGTGAATTTGATGACTGTTTGGGTTGAAAGAATCTCTGCATAGTCCCTAGGAACTTTTCCTTCTTATCCTCTATAGGACTGATCGTATGCCCTCTGATCCTTTCAATTATATCCCCACTTGAGCAAAAGTCTCCCTGTTCTTTGCTGTGATTTTTTCATTTCTTTCTTGCTCTGCCTACAGTCGAGTCTTTCCCAAAGTCAGTCAGCTGCTCTTAAAGAAAATGAGAAATCTCCCCCTTCCTCTTCATGGTTCCACCTAATCCAGTGATTCTTTTTAATGCAGAGTAACATGCAAACCAAGAGCAAAATGCAAACCCAACAGCGCCCGTTACAGCTTCCATCATCACCCTGTGCATTACAGTTCCAACTTTCAAGCTTAACATCACCAACAAAACTGCAAAACCGTCTGCTGTCTCCTCAGAGTAACACTTCATGTCTAGAGAAAGCTCCGTATGAACTCATGGCTGAAGAATGCCATTAAAGCTTTCTCCTGCGCTGGTAGCTTGCTGCTTCTTGCTCTTCCCCCACCTCTTGCTATCTGCTCCGCCCAAATCTTCCTCCCTGGCTGACAATGTTGACATTTCAATTGTAATCTTTAGGTAGGAGAGGAGCAGATTCTGTTGCGAATCTGAACCTGCAGTATTCAAAGGGACCAGAGTCTACCCGATAGCTGATTCAGGCCTTGATCCTGTGGTAATAGCCATGGGAGGGAAACCTACGAATCAGGACCTTTCATTTGAAGAACTATTGCTCGCTACAATTCATTGTCAGTGCAAGTAGAGGCTTTACTCTTTCCCATTTCTAGCACAAGCTTGTTTTCCTGATACTTGATAGAGCTTCACAGCACAGACATGCAAGTTTCAGCGCCGATGCAGGCAGAATACAAATTTCAAAAATGAAGACTGAAGAGTAATAACAATCAACACAAACCCAGAAATAACGTAATAGCCTCAGTAAAAGACGTCAGCATTATCTCATTGCTTTTTCCTCAAATAAGAAGCGTAACTCAGGACAACGCCGGTAAAAGATGATAAGTATCAAGACTTGACTTGACAAATTATTGAGGAGTATATATTCACATCTAGATTCTGTATTCCTTAGTTCAGCTTCAGGGAATTTTGTGACTAATTTACTAACAATTACAAATCTTGCCCCTCCATTACTTTCCAACAATCTTACCTGTTTTTTAACTGATAGGAAGTCAAATAATGCCCACTGCAAGTCAAACAGATTCTCTCATGATTGTCCTGAACACGGATATGCTACCTGCCACACATACACACTTCATACCTGCTGTCAAATTACAGTGAAATCTTGCTTTGTTTGATTAAAAAAATCCACAAATCATTCTTACCAAGTGAGAGAATCTCAGTTTATAATTATATACATCCACACTATGCTCTAATAATTATGATTATCAATTTAATGACAAAGTGATGCTACATAGACCCAGCTAATTTAGCCACAGGTAAGAGAGTGTGGCATTGTATTCTGGTACAGATGCTGAGCACCCAAAAAGATAGTAAAATCTCAAAAAGGACAAATGAAAAGAATAAGAAAAGACGTGTGAAACATAACTGGCAGACTGGCATAGCCAAAGAAGGTGGAGTACGGGCAAAAAGCAGGAAAAAAGTTTGCAGGGAAAAAAACCAACCCAAGATATTCTACCTAAACCTTACTTTTATGATATATATCTTAAAATATAAATAAATAATGTGCTTAAAAGTGCCTAAGAGATTCTGTATCTTGGTGCCCCAAGGTGAAAGTCTGCAAGCTTTTAACAGCTTGGTAGTTCAGCCACGGTACATACAGGAATAAGCAATGTAAGATTTGGCTGGCTGCACGTATAACAACACATAACTGTGATTTTTCACTCGAACAAATGTTTAACAAACAGCCTCATAGGCATTTAACAGGTACATCACAAACCTCCTGAAAGCACAACTATCTGCTTCACCGTCTGTCCAGTTTGTGGAAGATACAGTTAAGGGAAAGTACTGCCAGATTTCTGCAGAAGCGGTCTGCTTGAACGGAGAAGCTTACTCACATGCTACTTTTGATAGCCCAGCAAGATAAAGCTTCCAAAAGAAAAATAATCTTCTATCATGAGGTATTTTAACCCCAGAGTGGAAAACCTGAAGATAGCTGGAGGATAAAACTCTTGACAGAAGAAACTGCAAAAGCTTCAGGGTTTCTCTGGAAAATAGAAAGGGAGCAGTTTAGAAACACAGTAGGCGAAAAGATTTTGTATTTCAGCTGAGAGTGTATTTCTTAAACACTCAATAATTTTGCCTTCCTCCTGATTTCAAAACCAGACATTCTGCAGAAGGGGTAAAACCTGTAGTGCATCTATTTCATTTGAGCCCAGTAAAGCTTATTAATTTTCCCCCGTGAATGACCTCCCACACACCACCACGAGGCTGAGCCACAGAAGATCCAGAGGAATAAGGTGCTATAAAATTAACTAATCAGGGAAATATAGAACCGAACACTGATTTCTAAATAAATGGAAACTCTGATGGCAAAAGAAGCCACTTCCAACTTTATTTGTGGGAAAAAAATTAATTCTGGCTCCATGAGGTTTTCTGCATTTTCTGGTTTTGTTTGATTTTGATATTCTCATGATGCCCGATTCCTGCTTCCTATAAATCATCAGTAATAACTATTATTTCAGCATCGTGCCCTTGTGTCACTACGGCCACCAACGTGGCCATAAAGCTCTAGCCGTAGTAGCTTGAAGGACCAAGGCTTAAAAACCTTGAAGCTACCTGCTGTGTAACAAGCACAAGATTAATATTTATGTACAGAACCTGAACAAAATCAACTTTCAGCATTTGGCAAGACTTAAAACACCATTTGCCAAGAGGGGCATCTAGATTATTAGTTTCTGGAGAACACAACCTATATATAGGTAATAATTCCTAAACCTTACGGTTTTAGAAATAATAAATCACAGCTCTGATCCTTCAAGCACTTGTTATTAAAGCTACCCTGATAAGTGTTTACTGACTTTGTGTGTTGAAAAACCAACATGAACTTAAAACACAGCTTTTAAACACCCAGTCCCTTCCACGCTGCATACAGGTTTCCCGAGCAGCAGAGGAGGAAAAAGGAATAGACTGAGACAAGATTAGAGCAGCTATTTGCAAATTTATGCACGGAAAGCTTATTTTAATTCTGCTACAGATTTGGAAAGCTTAGTGGCAGCATGTAGGCACTGTGGTCAGTAAAGCGATACAATAGCTGGCACCCATCACCCCCGCCAAAGCACCCTACAGACGGGCAGTGCTAAGGAAGGAAAAGCAACTGTTTCTCCCTTCAGCTAGCAGGAGGTAGAAGAATATCTCCTACATCACATGCCTCCTAGAAACACATGGCACGTAAAGAAGCCCTGAAAAAAAGACCATACTGAAAACATGTTAGAAGTCTCCAAAACATCCTCTTCCTTAGCAAGTGTGGCATTTTGCAGCTCTGGCTTTGTCTTCTTCATCCAACGTAATGTGCCCACAGACACCCAAGCTCAGACACATCTAGCTCTCCTCTAGCTCTGCTAGGGAAGCTCAACAAACTGCGGGAAGAAACAAAGTTGGTATTGTCTCATAGCGTAAAAATATATACAGCATATTTTAAAGGAATTATGACGTTTCGTCTTCAAATGCTGTATTATAAGTTACTGCATCTAATAATAAAAAAATGAATTACTCCACCTCTAGGGTCAGCCAACAGTCTGGCCCAATTGCTGGTATCAAACATGTACCAATGATGCAAATCCCTCCATCCCACCTCAACTCTTGCCAGCCCATCCCATTTACAGACAAAAGTTTCCTTTTTCCTCAGTAAAGATGAAATCTCTCTCTTAAGCAAGCAGAAGCTTCCCAAGATCTTCCTTTCCGGCTTTTCCTTAAAGGGCTATCACAGGAGAAGGATTAGGTACCAGTTACTCACCCGTTCCCAACCCACGGGGAAGTTTGCAATTTCATGTCTCTCCCTTTTCTCTAAAAATGAGGAATTTCTCAAGAGAAAGAACGACGAAGTACAAATCTGCAAAAGCCCTTTGTGAGTAGAGCTACCAGTCCTTCTGGGCAGGGACTGGGGAAAGCGAGGAAAAAAATAAAATAAAACTCCCTTTCAGGATAGTTTTCTCCTGAAAGCCACTAGGATCTGGATGTAGCAAAAGGCTCTGTCGAGATGGAAGAATCAGACCGCAACGTAATTAATTAGAGGGAAGGAGTCTCTGTCTCCTTATTGGTTTAGATGATATGAAGAATTAAACACTAGTCATGCCCCAGTAAAGTAATTGCCCCCTTTTTTGCACAGCTCTACCCCCCTTTTTGATAGAAAAGAGACAAAGAGGAAACCATCTTACAGCCAGATCCTCTTCTACATAGGAAGAAAGCCTAGTTGGCTGCCAGACCCGTACATCTCTACAGGTTTATTTTTCCCCCCATAAAACAAACCTCTAGTTATTTTCCACTTGCTCGCTCCCCCTTCCACATCTGGACATGTCACACAGGCTGGCAGGGACCTTGTGCTCTGCAACTGATGGATTTGATTCCTTTATCAAAGAGAAAAGTTTCCTTTTTTTTCCATCTCATGAAACACTTGTACAATGGTGCGAGTGCCTTAACCAAAACCTTTCCTCTAGCCTCGGTAAGTGGCAGCAGGTTATTTTCTTGTAGCGTTATTTGGATGACGGGGAAGGAAGAAGACAGCAAACCACCTCCAAACATTATCTCAGAAGACATTAAATCAGGCACTTGGAGTTTTAGTGAAAAGAAACAATTCCAGCTCAAACTGAAATGATGACATATTCAAAGCGAACACAGGACTCTCAGAAACTATACAGCAGAACAGAAAAATTCTATCTTCCGCTGCAAGAGCCAGCAGAATGACAAACTTCTCAGCTCTTGTACTGAACTGCTTACATGAGGGCTTGTGAGTCTGAGGCCTTGTGAGTCTGAGGCCTGAGGCAACCAAAAGCTGCCTTGGACCACCGGGTCCCCCAGGAGCCCCTGAGGGCACTGGCACCCTCTGCTCGCACAGAGGACGATGCTAACGCCGTCCACTCCTGCCAATGAAGGCTGGGTGAGACAGCAGCGCTGGGCACTTCCCGTTGGGACCTCGGGGCCAAGGGCTGGCACAGCCGCACCGCCGTGTGCCCGGTGTCCACGCCGTCACTGCAGACACGACCCACGGACGGACAGATGGACACTGGGCTGCTGCCTGAGCACAGTGTCATTACAGACACCGCGTTATGAAGAAATGACACTACGTTATTAATACTCGAATACGAGGCCAGGCCTGTAGTTCTCCCTCGTTTCGTAGTCATCTTCAGTGGCCAGATAACTGGGCTCGTCCACCTGGAACCTGCGCCGAGGGGAGGCCCCCGGGGACACCCCCGGGCGGGGATGGGCCCGGGACGGGGCGAGGCGGCGGGAGCACGACCCAGCGAAAACGGGACGGGCAGAGGGGGCACGAGT
>VWZL01002912.1:713786-754712 GCA_013396915.1 Stercorarius parasiticus | reverse complement strand
CGGGTCGGGTCGGCCATGGTGAGTGCGGCGGGGGCCGGGCCCGGCGGGTCTCGCCGCAGGAGCCGGGGAGTGCTCGTGCCTGTGCCCGCAGCTCCCCAGCCCTGCCCTGGGCCGAGGAGTTCGGCTGTCCTTGGGCCGCCCGGCCGCGGGGCCCAGGGCGCTGCCCCGCACAGGCCGCGGTGGCTCCGGGGGCCAGGCGGGGCCTCCGAGCGGGCCGGTGCTGCCGGGCCGGGTTTCCCTCGGCCCCCGCGGCTGGGGGGTTCCTGCCCCGCTGCGCTCGGAGCCCCGTGGCTCGAGTAACTTGTGTCATGAGCGCCTGTGCCCTAGGCGTGTTGTTTTCAACGCACACACCAGTCCGGCCCGCGGTAGGGATCGCCGGGTGGGCTTTTGTCCTTTTCCTTTGATAAGTGAATACTTCATGTCTTCCCTGTGTAGGCCAGCACCATGGTGGCGGTTGGGCTGACCATAGCAGCAGCTGGATTTGCAGGTTTGTAGGTGATGGGGGGACACTGAACACCCAGTTGTACTTACCATCTCCTGCTTCGGTGCTGATGGTTGTAAGGTAGTTTAATAACTCATCCAGGATGCTCTTGGGAGAGCCTGTATTGAGAAACATGTAATTAAAGAACAGATCAAAGTCCTTACTTTTTTATGTCCTCAAAAAGTTTATTCCACAAGTTACCAGTTGCGCTGAATTGCTAAATCTTTACGAAACATTATACTTAGCCTTGTTCAACACTGATTTATTTAAGGTCGCTATGCTCTAAAAGCTATGAAGCAAATGGAGCCACAAGTTAAACAAGCACTTCAAAATCTACCAAAATCTGTAAGTTTTTCTTTATGAGTAATATCTTTTTATTTAAAAGTTTACTCGGTGAAATAATACAGACTGTTGTCTCTATATAGCATTACTGTATTTTCTTCTAATACTAAAAATAATTTTGTCAGTAATAACAACTAATGTCAGCAACTCTGGTGGTGATTGATGAATAGAGAACTTGTTTTGGGAAGTTTAAGTACTGATTTAAATAATGATACTCCCAACTGAATTTCTGACTGTTAAGTGCAAAAGAAGCTTCGGAGTGTTCTTACAGACTAAAAGCTCAGCAGCTACTAAAGCAATAATGAGTTGTTTTAACTGATAAAAAATTAGTGGTTTTTTACCTAACACTTTTTCTCTTTCAGGCCTTCAGTGGTTATTACAGAGGTGGATTTGAACCCAAAATGACTAAACGAGAAGCAGCTTTAATACTAGGAGTGAGGTAAAAGGAAATTTATTACAAACGAAAGGTAAAAAGGAGGCTGCGGTGTTACCTAGTTGCTGGCCTGGTCTGAAAAGGACACGGTTCTCAGTGCTTACGACTGTCCTATGCCCAGATTCCCCTGGGAACGTCACTGCCGAGTCAGGCAGTATGATCAGCCTTTCACATTTTTCTGTACTTACTGGGGATTCTTTGCTACGCGTTACCTCGCTTAAAGCTAACTCTAGCTGGACTTGTGTGCATCTGCAAAGCCCCAGCAGGTTCAAAAGCCACATCCAGGTCCCGGTAAATACGCCATTCTCAAGAAGCCTTGGGGCTGGTGCGGTGTGGGGAGCCGGGCTGGGCTGTTCGCTCCTGGCGAGATTCAGAGAGATGCAGTGTGAGGGTGCTGCACACCCCCTTCTCGCGTGAGGAGTGAAGTCATCACTCTAGAACATCTTAGATATAAGTATGGTAGCTATCCCTGCCAAAAATTAAAGAGGCTTAAGACCAAACCCACAAATTCCTCTAATAAGATAGAGAGTGAGAACGATTTCTATTTGAAGGCAACTTCCAACTGTGAAGTTTGTATACCAAGTTGTTTGTTTTTAAATAAATCAAGAGTATATTTTATTTTATCTTATCGTTTTCCTCCAGCCTTTAGGAATTTGTCCTATTAAAAATGTTACAACATGGTGGGGACATTCACACGGTTGGATGTCCCCACCATATTCGACTGCTGTAGCGTGTTGTCAGCATACAGTATTTTGGGAAAAAATTAGAAACCCTCTCCAGGACTTACATGCTACCCATCAGTAACAGGAAAACAAAACCACGTGTAAGCCAAAGAGTTTATGGAGAGACAGAGTGTTTGCTTGTTCTAAGACATCCTTTAAGGAGCTGAGGGAATTTTAGAGGTTCCCTTAAGTCAGTTTTTCTTTCTCTTTTAAAGCCCTACAGCCAACAGAAGTAAAATTAGAGAAGCTCATAGACGGATCATGCTTCTGAATCATCCAGATAAAGGTAAGTAAATTAAGTCACACTGATTAATTAATACATGTTTTTAACACAGATCAATAGCACTGTGTAGGGCAGAAGTGACTGTCACATCACTACCTCAGCTCCTAAAAAACCTCAGAAAGCTCCCGGTGAAAAAACTTTTAGGGTCCCTTGATCCTTATGCTTTTGGAACAGATTCAGCAGGTCAGCTTATTACTTGCTCTGTCTTTGGTGCGTATCAGATTAAAATGAGATTTAGAATTGCCTTAATTTTAGATGAAAGAGCAGAGTATATTCGTGCGCGCTTTGTGCACCGTGTGAGTTTGAGTTGGTTTGAATGCGATGGATCAATGGCAGGTGTTGAGCCTTTTCTATCTCTTGGAGACACTGAACTGTGAAGTATTTCTGTTTGTGGTACTCTGAAGGCTCAGAATCTAGTTATGCTTAATAACTTCAGGTGTCTGTACCTGCTCTAAATTCTCTTTACTTCAGTAAGTCAGAATCACCTGTTAGTGTTTGGTCTTAACTTTTTAATCCTCACTTCAAAGGTAAAATGGCTTCCTTTAAAGTGACTGTTGAACTTCATTTCTTTACTTTGTGCACCAAAATAATCCTTGGGATGTGCCTTTCATAGATAATATCTAGCAGAAGTTAACTTCAAAGTTAACTTTATTGAATATACGCGGAACCTAGAAGACTGCTAGGAGCATATTTCACATGACCTAAATAAGTTAAATGAAGCTTCAAGTAAATAGAGTAATTCTAGTAAGTGGTATGCGTGCTACGAACACACGCTACGCATCTTTGCACCTCGGGGCCAGTCACAATTGCAGGGCATTTGTGGGTTGTGGTTCAGTATCTGCGTTAGTAATTTGTCACGTTTAAAAACTGCCCCAGACCGTTGGTACAGCAGCTGCTCAGACACTGGCCTCCAACTACGGGGGAAGGTTTATCTGCAGACCGGTTAGTTTAACACTTCTGCATTCACAACAACCTTTAGGCTGCGTCATTAGTGACCAATTCATTTATGACTGATAAAACTGGAGAAAAAACCCACTCCAGTGAACTAAAAGCAGCTGCAGAGGAATGAGCTGTGTGCACATTTAGCTCCTGCGGTGACTGCAGGTGTAAACTTACACGGCTTCAGTCATAACGAAGTTTGTTCTTGAACTTAGACCCTTTTCAGACCACTTTCCTGCTATTTTCGTGTGTACTCTGGCATTATTAACAACACAGAATTTTTTTCACCTGATGTGACACGAGGTTATCTTTCTTCTAGGCGGTTCTCCATATGTAGCGGCCAAAATCAACGAAGCTAAAGATTTACTGGAAGACCAAGCTAAAAAATGAATGAGTGAGGAAATCAGAGGGTTTGTCCACGCAAATGATTATTTTTGATAAATGGCTTAAGAAGCGTCCTAATGTTGGTCTTTGACTTAATATAAATGAAGCTGGAAATACGAATTTAGGGAGATACTTCCCTCCTCGCATTTTAGTCACTTTTTGGGGAAATGTGTGAGGGAGTGAGGCTCCAAGGTTTTTTTTTTTTCCCAAGCTGTTCTTTATTAAGCAGCAAAATCTGCCACTCAGAAATATTTTCAGTGCAAAAGAGTAATAACTTGGTTTGGCCAATGCATGTTACCAGATACAGGTAGACTTGCTGCTGTTACCTAATTTTTGTTAAAAGTAGCTGTGCTTAAAGTTCATGCTGCTGTTCCTTCATGTGCCAAAGCGAGCAAGATGAACCAGTCCGGGGAGCTGGGGGGAAAAACCAAGAGGATTTATTTGACGGGAAGATCTGGGAGAGTTTTGTGGTTGTCTCTGACTGAAGAAATAAAAGAATAGGAAACGATGTGCTCAGTAGTCTTTGCCTTGTGAAAAACAAGGTTCATTGAGCTTCTGAAGTGTTACTGACAGGTTGGGAATGTCCTGGATTTTTTAGTAACTTTCAATTTTTAATAGACTTTATAGCATTTAATAAATTCCAAATGTGTAATGTAAGTACTGCAGTTTTATACATTATCTTAACAGTACAAAATTAGAATTCACGTAATAAGGTCTGCATTTATAGTAATTAGGAAGCAGGAGCTCCTTACCTAAGCCATTGCAGATCCCTGCGCTGGATTTGTCACGCTGCTGGCAGCCGGACAGACCTCAGCGGTGTCTCGAGTATTTAACTGGGGCCCAAGAGTCCTGTCACGTGCCAGCCACCACCCGTGCAGCATATGGAATCGTTAACCCCATCTCCTTATAAACACAGTGGATTTCAGAGGTGTCACTTTTCCTGAACCAACAAGCCTCCACTCGAGAGCCCTGCTGGCCACGGTCTGACATCCTCTGTCCCAACACCGGCCGCGGTGTTTCTGCAGACCAGTTACAGGCCGTTGAGTAAGTATTACCAGAACAGCAAGGAAGGGTCCCCTGCCTTCAGAAGAGAGGAGCAAATCAGTAACTTGAGTATGAAATAGAAAATGTTTAGAACCTATAGAGAAAGGGGTAACTTTGCTTTACTACAGAATTTAAAGTGGGGTGAAAACACCAGCTGGGACACTGCCATGCGGCACTTCCAGGCTGTGCACGTTTCAAGCCATATGCAGAACGTTACCGTACTTAAGTATTAATCCTGGCTTTTTTTCCCCCGGTTTTTTAAATTTTCTTCACTCCTGCAGCTGCCTTATCAGGTGAAATGCTTGTGCACACTTCAGAGTTAAGACAATTTAACTGTTCTCCAGGAGGGAACACTGTCAATAAGTGTCACCAGTTGTATTAAATCTGCCCATCTCCTTAAACAAAGCTGCAGTTGGTGCAGGGGGTAGCAGCTGGAGCCACAGCTGGCTGAGTGCTTGCTTTTGTCCTTACTCACTTCTGAGGAACCAGGTAAGAGATTCTTTCCTTTTAAGTCAGCACAACTTCAGTGCTACCCCTTTGCTCTGACTTCTTCCACCATCTCCTCGCTACCCAGACCTCTTCCTGCACGGGGTCTCTTCTGCTCCCTTGTTCCCGCGCCTGCCGAGATGGATTAGTGTGCCATGCTTCCGACTTCTCCAGCAAAAACTATGTCTGCATTGATTCCTATGTATGTTAGTTGGGTTAGGTGATGTCTCCAAGGTAAGAAGCCTGGTTCTAGATGTGTTAACTGCTGTTTTACATCATCACCTTAAAGAATAGAAGATAAGTGTGTTAGAAAACTCTTAAGAAAAGGTTCAAGCTGCCTTGCAAGTAAGTTTCAATTGTTAGTGTTAACAGCTCGAAAACCTTAAAGTCAATAGTAATTTAAATTTCTGATAGAAACAGTCAACAGATGGAAGATCAAAGTTTATTTTCTTTTACTACCAGCATACAAAAAAAACATATTGCACATCAAACAACCAAAACAAAAATAAAAATACTCTACTAAGGACTAACATATGTAGTTTATACAGAATAAACTTTCTGGAAATTGATCTTTTCAGTAGTTCAGGTTATGTCTTAATGGACATGACTAATTCAGCTTAGTGTTAACTAAAGCTATGTTTGATTTTTAAATACTGTACAGTTTAATAAATAAACCAAACAAAGCCTCAATGTAGAACAGTCACTGCCAATGTCACCCAGTATCCCTGCAGATTATGAGAATTTAACAAATGTATTCCAGTGGTCTGCAGATTTTCCTCTACATACAGCATTTAAAAAACATGTATTAAAACAGACCAGTTTCCAGACTAAACTAATGGAGAAATTACATTTCAGTGCAAAATATTTTAGACTGCATTTCTTTCTAGTATTCCTCAGGTGAAGAAGTGGTTGCATATTATTAAAAATGTAACAAAAGCAGCTAATGCTTTCATAAAGAGTATTATGTTAGGGATCCCCCTCACATCTTTGCCATATTTTGAAAACAAAATAACATTTCCTATAGCCAGCAATTTTGTTTATTTAAATGTTACATATACTATCTCAAGGCACATCTGATGATATATTTATAACACAGTAGGTGTCAAAGTATGTTTAACATATGATTTCTTCAGGATCCCTCCCCTTTCTGTATTCCAAAATGGAGGAACTGAAAGTGCGGTGTCAAGACTGGCGATCCATATTCTATCTTTGGCAAGCTTATACAAGCACTATTTTAAATGTAATGTAAAAGAACTGTAAACTAGGAACTTCAGTTTATGAAACACCATTCAGCACTGCTTCTTCCTGATTATTCCCGTCCTCCTGAACGGTAACTTTCTTCTCCTCAGGACTGTGCTGTAGTTTCGAAGGCTCATCCCCAGAAGTTGTGGCAGGCCCATTCACCGCCTTTTCAGAAGGGCTGTTCTCATCAATCGCATCTTTCGCCTTGCAAAAACAAAACCAGAATATAAAATTTCTGTAAAAACAGAGCGCGTGGAATCCGATTCCCTCTGGCTCACGGGGCAGCTCTGCAATGGGAAGCAGCAGCACCCCACCCGTTCCAGCCTCCTCTCACTTCTCTTGTCACTTACAGGAGACTTCGGCATCCGACGCTTCCCAGGAAATCGTGCCAGGGTAACCCTGAGACAGCAGACCCCCGGCACACCCCCAATGGCTTAATTCTTAATTCCCATCTTTTTAAGCCAATGAAGAAGTTAACTGAAAAGCTGAGTTTTCACACCCCTTTCAAATTAGATTTTGGTAATTGTATAGCAATGGATTTTTCGTATTTTGCTAGACTCAGACATAACTTACGGCAGTCAGTTCAATGTTACTGTATAAGTAAAGGAATTCTGCTTTATTCAGTTCTGAATATTATGTTTTATGATACGTCATGCCACTCTGGTCCTTTAACAAAACCAGATCTCAGATCTCCAATCTCTGTAACATCAATTCTTTCTGAAGTAGCTGGTCTGCGTCACTGAACGCGCTACTTGGTATCCTCTATTTATAAAGTATGTCACGGACTAGTTCTCAAGACTCACCCGTGGATAACTGCACATTTCACAGGTAATGCTCCCTTAGCAAGTATAGTATTTGAAAATGCATAAAGACTTAGTTTGAGCATTACGCTGGTTACTAAAGTTTGCAATGACAGTCTACGAGTCAGTGTCCGTTCTATTTACTCTGGGCCAGTTTTGCTTTTAATTATTTATTCTTGAACTCAAATCACTTGTAGTCAAATGAGGGCGATTACATGAAGCATTCCTTTACTGTTCTGCTGCAAGGGAAGAGGAAAAAAAGGAAACATTAAAAAAGGAAATCTTACCGTTTCTTTCTTGGTTTTGGCTAGTGTCTCCTTTGGAGGGTTTCTCTGTCTACTCTGAGATTCAGCTCGTGATATATAATCAGCTACTGTTACTGTGCAAGGAGAGAAACGAGAGTGATGCTCACATCAGAAGCCTCAACCAGCACTAACTTCACAGGTCTTTCCTGTACAAGTTACGCTACAACTGGGAGACGTCTCCCAAAAGGCCTTACACTTGCAGCTACCACCTACACAGCAGGGATCAGTTTGTTTCTGCTGTTAAATACAATTTCCACTAAAATCAGTGGTAATGTGAGGATCTGAAGGTGGAATCTTAAAGTTAATAAAATAGTAATTTTGGTCCAATTGTGAATTTTACTGGAAAATATGGGCTTTCTGTACTGGGTTTGAAGAGAGCCGACTGCGGGCTCTTTCAACGACAGACTGTGCTTGTCACTGGGGTTTTACTGACTGGAGTAGTGAAGAATTTCACACTAATAAAATGGAGGCAAGTTAAAATATGAAAAGAACTGGGGGAGGTTCAGAGTGTGGTATCACTTACGATAAAGCGGCATCCAAATCTTTGTTACTTCATGAAGCAACTGGCAGGAGACCTCGCCTCCTCCTGGTTCTCAAACCACGCTCCCCCGTTAGCTCTGGGGTGCGGGCAGTGGGTTAACTGCGGTGACACAGGCCCCAGAGCGGCTCAGGAGCAGGAGCTGCTGGTGGGGGCCCTGCTGCGGCCGCACTTATTGGGTGCCGGCCCCAGGCTTCTGACCTCTCTTCTTCTGACCACCTCAGCACCTGCTCCTGGGGCTGGCTCTGCCTTACCCCGCCCTCTCCCAACCACACCAGAGTCAATTCGAGCCTTAGAATACACAGCACTACAAATTCAAATAGACGCTTGTATCTGTGATGAGCTAAAGCACATTAGTGTTGGCAAGCATTATCTAATGAACAGTACAGTTACATTTAGTATATCATGCATTCAGGTGAACTATTTTCCTGGATTTAGGAATGGCTGTGCAGGAAACCTAACTGGGAACAGGACGTAGAGCAGGTGCATTTTCTGTTACGGTGACTGGACTTCTCACAGCTGGGTCCTTGCCTAATGGTCAAGGCCAAGGGAGTTTCTGCACAAGGAGAATTATTTCTTTAAAAATGAGGTTCTGTATCCAGCTCCTCTAATGTAAAGATGAAGAAGTTTTATGCATACAGCGTAAGACACTAATTCTTTATAGTAGGAGTCCTACAGCGATGTAAACCAAATAATACAACTAAACGACTGAAGTATGTTGTGAGCATTTGGCGGGGGAAGTTCCTTCTGTCTTAATTTCACTCACTATACACTTATGAAGAGATTAAATTATTTGAGCATTTTTCACAAAGACAGTATAACTACCTACCAATGCTCTTACTGTCGTATTTCAAAGTATTTATTGTGCAAACTGAAAATGGTGTTTGGAACAAAGACATCAACAGGAAAAAAACTGAGAAATCTTGTTTGGGAGTTTTGTTTTTAGAATACTCAGATTTAAAAGTATCATAGCTTTTGTAGGGATGACTAACATCTCTCTATGTTGCTGGCTAAAATTAGTTTCTTAGAAGTAAAAGCTGAAATCCATTTTTGCTTTTTGCGCCTGTTTATAAACTCCAATCACTGTTACAGAACTAGAATGCTGAGAAGTAACGGGTCACTGTGGGTCCTTCTAGGGGGAGGGGGTGTTTGGGTGTTTTTTTTCTTTCCCCAAGTTTTAATGAGTGTAATGCAACAATTTTTTCTTTTTAATCAAATGTTGTGTGAGCACCACAGACATAAGGAAGACGAATCTGGGTGAAATGCTGAGCCTGTCAATCTCTTCCCGCCTGACGCCGTGTATGAACAAGCAGTTTCTGAGTAGGGCATTCTATTGACAATCGGGTAGTTCACCTGGAACATTTCGAGTGTTAGTACACACCAAAGAAATGCAACAAGCCACAACAACATAAAATTGGAAACATGCAATTTCATTTCAATTCCTCCTCCTTCCCCCCCTCAATTTGTGGCTGGCTCAGAAACACTGACGGGAGCTGGGGGCTGGTGGCAGCAGCGTGGCCGGGCCGGGGACAGGCAGCTCCCGCCAGCCCCTGGCCGAGCTCCCAGCGGGGCCAGCGCGGGGCCCTCTGCCCAGTGGGGATGGCGACACCTTGGGTGCGAGCGCACGGATGCGGGTGAGCGCAGAGCACGAACTTTCCGTTTGTCTCGATCCGGCACCACTGAACCCAACAGCGCTCCGGCTGCTGACTTCAGTGAGAGCCCGATCAGAAGCAGAACTTGATCCAAGCAAAAAGTTAGACTTGAAAATTAGTTTCATTAGGCAGATTAAGAACTTTTATAGTTCTCCTAGTAGAAAAAAAAAAAAAGTCTTTCATCTTTATCTAGTAGTCTTATTAGTTATTGAGTAACCTTTTTATATTATGCAGCTATATGGAAAGAGCAGACACAACATTCTCTCATGCTTTCGACCTGCGATTCCCCACAGCTCCACTGGAATTACCTGGCTGTCTATCTTCTGCCTGACCCCTGAAGCGACGCCTGCGGCTACGATTGCGTCGCTGGGGTTTTTTGTCACTATCATCTGCAATTGCAAAGTTTACCATGAACTATTTCTGACAATAAAATAAATAAATAAATAAATAAATAAATTCTTCAGCAGTTTCAGCAAGGGGCATTTAACATGCTTCTATTAAAGAGACAGGCTAAATGAGACAGGCTGAAAGATAAACATAACTTTATACTGAAAGCACACACAATAATGCCAGAGCTAGATTTTACGTTTTTGCTCTTGGCTCATTAAGACATTTAGGCATATACTTAATGACCTCAGATTTCATTTATTTAATTAGTAAGTAACCATATGTAAAATTTTAGCCACAGAACCCATGAAAGAAGATTTTTTTTTTTTATCCCCCCCCCCCCCATTATTAAACAGATTATATTCTTGTCCCAGTGAGTATCAAGAGAATTTACTGAGAGAAAGTACTTAAGCAGAAGCTGGGTAGAGACACATTAACAGCTTCTTAAGTAGCTTTCCTACACCGAGCCGGAGGTTGCCACAGCCAGACCAGAACGCTGCCCCAGTAGCACTGTTTTTGTGAGAACAGCAGTGCTAGCGGGAAACAAGTTAGTCTTTGATGTCTCCGTCAGACAGCTTTACAAGAGGCACGTGAAAATACTAGCGTAGCTCATAAAGAGGAGGTTTCATGGCAGAGCCATGGGGGAAGCCTTTAACCAGACAGCAACCTCTAACAGAACGACGACTCGGCACTGACAAAAATGAACACGTTTCACTACACTTACAGGGACAACACTTTTTTTTTTTTAGCTTGTTCTGGGACTATCAGCCAGCTGTTTACATACCTAAACCATTCTCATTAACAGAAGCTGTGTCAGACTCTGTCATTCCGTCCATAAGAACAGCGTCTTCATCGGTCCTTCGCCTGCGTGACCTCCTGCGCCGGTTACTGCTGTGGTGAGACTCACTGGCATCCGTGTCCACAGTCTGGTCTGACTCCGTGTTATCAAGCAGGCTGTAGGGGTTGCTGTCCGGGTCTTTAAGCACTAAACAAACAAAAAGTTTCCATCTAAGATCCTGTGGTTACCTATAGCTTAACTTCCAGGCTGTGTCTGAAAGTTTCAAAATACAAAGCAACCTTACAAAAAGGTGCACCACGCCCAACCACAGGATTCTGATTTCATACAGCTCCCCTCCAACTCGAATACAACAGGAAATATTCTGAGGCACCACAACAGGCACCTCTATTATTTCATGGCAAAGATTTCCAAGGGGACATTTAAAGAACTTTTACTGCTAAGTGGGTAAAACACACCTTTCACTTCACAGCAGCGTGGTGCTTTTGACACTATTAAAGTGTTATGAGTTAGCACAGTCAAATTCTGATAAAACATAAGATAACTTCCACGCTAGGATTTCTTCACTCGTTCTGCATCTAAATACAAGCTTAACTCGGAAGGCACCATAGGGAATGTGTTTTATAAACATTGATAATATCATTAGTATGTGTGCGTAGTAGAGGAAGGAAATGAAAATCATCATGAGCAGAAGATACACAAATAAAAATCTAACAAGAAACTGTCACACAACTCTACTGAAATCCCTGTGTATTAAGGTTATAATGTAAAAATGGAGTATTTTAAAATAGTATGAGGTTAGACAGAAAACTGCCAGGAACAAAAACTAAATTCCAAATACGTTTGAAGCCTGGTACCAGAGCTAATGGATGACTTGCCACCACGAGGTCCACCACGCCCACGACCTCCAGACACGCTACGGCCCCGTCCTCCAGGACGCCGTCTGTTGTCACGTTGGTGCCTGCTCTCTCTGTCATCTTCTCCTGCCAAGGACCAGTCACTAAGTTCATCTTTTCTCTCAGATTCTGTTTCAGAGGGATTAGAGAGCTCAGAGTTTGTACCTTGTACAAGAAGGAAAAGAAAATCGGAAATGAATATGAAATTTGGGATTATATTCTGCTTTCAGATTCTCACAGAAGTCTTCCAACCAGCATGGCTGGTTATATATATACAAAAATATTAAAAGTAAATAAATTTATTAATATATACTTGTAAGAGTAGATAAATGTAGATATAATTTTATATATTAAAATATATGCAACATATAAACTACACATAGAGCATAAATTACCTACATTTTTAAGATTCTCAACCTAAGTTTGTTTGTAATAACATGAGAAGGGCTCAAAGATTACCAAAGAATGTATGTACCCGGATAAATCAAGGACTAAACAGCATTTCCTCTCTTTGTGCAAACACTGCAGGCATTTGGTGCAGTTTCTAGGCAACTTCTCTGAAATTCCCAAGGACAACTTTGCCACCATATCGCCGATGGCTGTTGCTAAGCAACGCTTCGGGCTGTTGCAATGCTGCTGGAACAATTTAACTGTTTATGTTAAATAGCAGCCATAATATCCCACCGTCTGAGCTAACCAAACCCACACAGCTTTTTACTACCTAAAAATTCCACATCTGCTATTTATCGTAAGCAGCCAGGCACTCTCCCCGCTAACCTTTCTGTAATAAAGATATTTAGACCCAACTGGTTCTAAGCTGCAACTCTCGCTACTTGGGGAAGGAAAAATAAAAAGTTTTCCAAATGAAAGTCTGTGGGTCAATAAATGAACCGAACAGCCATCATTATACTTTAGTCAAGCAATGCACTGGGAAATTGTGAAAAACAAACATTATCATCAGAATCAACCTGACCACCATGGCATGATCCTGGAAGCTACAGTCAGTAATGGACTATAAAATCCAAAGGAAGAACTTGTCTGATTCTGTACCAGAAGTGAGCTACGTGCAGATGATCAAGAGTGACTTACTGTATTGAATCTATAGATTATTTTTGTCCCTATTTACTGTTCCTTTGTGAAATATGTCTATATTCAGGTGCAGACTGTCTCCAGCTGGGGAGCTGCTGCTGAACGCAAAGGAGATGTGCACAGCTCTGAGGAGCTCAACAGCAGTTCCCTGGTTATTTAAAAATATATCACAACATCTCACTACATCTTAAACCCTGTTAGTTCCAACCAAATTAAAAAAAAAACCAAACAGGATTTTGTGCTGTCTCCATTTTAAATTAGTTTGCTTTGCTTATCAAAAATGCATTCATAAGATGGCCATGATCACAGACAAGCATTTATTTTTTCTCCTCCTCAATCAGAACAGATGATGTTAATTCCAAGTATTTTATTTTTTTTTTAACTGTATCTCCTGAAGAGTACCTGTAGCTCTTTCCCTTTCCCAGCTTGGTAAGATACAACTGCTACTGTAGAAGGGCAAGATCTCATCAGAGTTCTGTTTGCTCATTTTTCCAAGTTAAAATTTAACTTAAACAAGAACGTACATCTGATTAGGTCTTTTGAGCTATGTAAAAAATAAAATGGCAATTCTAAATTTTCAACGCTCCCTTCACTGAACTCTGCCGAACACAAAGAAATCCAGAGACAGTTCTGGATTCAGGAGTATCCTGAGGACTCCTCAGATGCTGAAGGAAACTCACCGTAACCAGACGTGTAATTGGGGCCCCGGCGGCCTCTCCCTCTCCCGCTGTAGGACCTGGAGCCTTGCACCGAGGAGAGGGTGCTCTCGTCAGGGGTGTAACCCTTCTCTTTTTCAGGAGCTCGAGCGGAAGAAGGTCTGAAACCCATACCGATCTGACGCAATTGTTCATCAATCTGGAGCCTTTCCAGTCTTAGTTGTTCTACCTCCTACATAAAAACAAACAAACAAAAAAATTGGTGATAAAGAAATGTTCTTTCCCCTCACAAAATACCATTGTCCATCCAGTCACCTTAAAAACTAGCATTCCTGTGGGAGAGTTGACACCACCTTGGAGGTGGCTGCAAATAACAGAATTTATCTCCGAATTCTGCAATCTCTGTGTTTCGGAAGAGATCTAAAAATCTTTCTCTTAAATTCCCATGCTGAAAGACTGTTTTTAAGACTACTATTACTTTTCTTAACTACGCTTTTCTAGTCAAACCACAAGTTTTCTAGTCAATTTAAAAAAAAAAAAAAGAGTTAACTGACAAAGTAACATGATTCAAATTCATTCATTACTTCCAACACCACAACTCCATACAAAGCCAACTAATTTAAACGGGTCGTTGTTCTAATAGTATATAGTATTAGTGTGATACTATTAGAAATTCCATCCCACCCCAACAGAGCATTAACCTCAGAACAACACAACACTAACACAAAGAGTTGTGTGTTACTTCTCAAACGCCAGTTAAAACAGTGTTCCTTACAGCCCAGCCCTGCCAACACCACCGATACTATGTAACCATGGTAACGGATTTAGAGGCTTCCAGAACATCTCTGGACAAGGGTTGGGTTGAGGGCACCAAACCTTAAATCCCGATACACAGAGGAACAGTTTTGTCAACTGCAAATCCAGCTGAAGCTCAAAAATTCTGTTACTTCAACCACAGTTTCCCCTAGAGACTCTTTCCTCTGAAATACGCTTACCTTTAGATACGCGATGTGGTACTCTAAAAGAACTTGGACATTTCCAATGCTTTCTTTAGTACCAACAAATACAAACGGTACCATTCCCTACAGAAACAGAACATCAAATCTTATTTTCAGAAAGAACATTACCATCAAAATAATGCTTTCTGTTTGAATTATTAAAAAATCTGTTCAAATTACAGAAGTGAACTACACAAGCAAAGACAGAAACTGATGCACTAGGAAGAGCCTGGACTGGGGTGAAGGTAGGGGTTTATATGTTAAGGATTTAGGGCTGCCCAAGTTCCCCAACAACCTCTTCTGGCAGTTGAGGTAACTCGACACACAGCATTCATACACCACCCCCCACCCCCCCCAGCAACACAACTGCTGTGCGTGTTTATCACACATGTAGGAGCATCCATAGGTTATCAGGAAGTGTCCAGTGGTTAACTAAACCAACTTCACGAGGTGACCATTAGAAGGCTTTATCTTATGTTCTCATATATTTAAAATATGTGAACACTATTAACACTACCAATCCTGAATCAGTTACACAGCTAAAGTACATATAGGAGAAAGATAAAAAAAAAAATGTCTCGCTTTAGCGGCAAAAGAGCTTTCTTGAATTGTTTCATATAAAATTTACTGCAAGATGCCAGTCTGAAAAAAAAAATTGTGCTCTCAACAGCCACAGAAAAGTTATAAAACTGGCTTCGTTAAATAATCCACAAGCATCTCTCCTAGAAAACTACCCAAATCCCTGACACCATGGTTTTGTAACCGGACACCCCCACCATTACCGCTTGGCCATGGAAAAGGAGCTGCACAGGCCATGAAGGCTGTATTGATGAACTGCACGATGATGCAGAGCAAACAGGCATTCCATTCTGGTGCCCCTGAAATTCTCACTGTCTGCTTATATTTTCCTACATATTCTTTGTTAAAAGATTCAAGATGACTGGTTTTGAAAATAAAAACCTAATCATAGGAAGAAAGAATAAAGTACTTACATCTTCACGGGGCAGTTTATTTTCATTATCTCCTTCAATTCTCACCCTGACGACTCCAGACTTGTCTACAATCTCCTGAATCACTTTTCCATTTTTTCCAATAACTTTTCCTTCAGAGGGCAAGAATGGTTAATTTTGCACCCGTGTGCAAAATATTTTAATGGGTTTCTTGATATTTTAATTTATGTATAACATAATTGTAACAACCACCTGACTCTCCTTCACCATTCACTTTGTTTCAAAGTTTTCTCCTACTTCATACAGGTATAAAAAAAACCCCAAAGAAACCCACACTGTGCCAGAAGAAAGAGGTGAAAACTTCCGAAATTAAACTATCTATATGCACAGAATGACAAATATTGATGAAGATCACCACTACATTACAGAAAAAAAATGTGTTTGTGTACAAACTAACGATGAATTTGCTGAATGTTAAAACATTAACGTTTAGTAGATGAGAGAATCGAGCTGCATCAGACACATAATTTGCAGAGGTCCTATTCCTATTAAAAACCCCAACAAAACGCTACGCCTTCATTTGCTCAAGATATAGAATTTTGAAAGTATAATTGTTAGGAGTTTGCACGTGAATTATTTAAATGATGCACTCTATAACGTGCAAGCTCTGAGCCCAAAACCCTAAGAGGTTAAAAGCAGAGCTTTTGATTTCTGCTTTGGATAACCCAACCTGCTGTTGAATCAGGGACAGCACCTGCATCCAGATCCTGCCCGTTCCTAGACCGAGAATGACAAGCGCTGCTGGTTTATCCAGCAACTCAACACCACCCAACCACCACCTCGGACCAATCCGATCCCAGGAGGAAGCAATGAGAGCCGTCTGATGCCATTCTTGCAACTCAACTGTAGTTACTGCCACAGTAAATTCTGCAATTTAGTTTCAGCACTTCCAATTTTGGTTTTTCACTAGAATCTAAAGTTCAAATTACCATTAAATTAGACAGTGCAAGTCTGTAATCAAACCATTTTAAGTGTTAAAATCCTGACAAAGTATTATTCAATAATAATATATGTAATTTCCTATTAATTCCCTGGTACATATAGTTTTGAAAGATTAATCACTTTCTGCTTAAATGGAGAAATCACATATTGTACTGGCATCTAAATCTTCTTTGCAGAGTCGTGCTGATTAGGCTCCCTTTCCCCAAGTTTTCAAGTTTTAGCAGTATTACGTACCAACAAGATTTCTGGGAACTTGAATAAAATCCTCCACAAATTCCAAGTAACTTCTAGCCTTTTTTACTGCATCAGCAGTCTGAAAACGAATGAAAGAAAAAGGAGTTTATTTGTGAATGTACTACGTTAAAAATAAAACCTTGTAGCAACAGCTGCGAGCCTTCCAAACATCAAAATTATTTTCAAAAAGAGAAGAATAGAGACAAGATTAATCTAGTTTTAAGCTACGTGTTAAAGAAAAATAATTGAGTAAAATGCCCAGAAACTAAATTCAGTGGCAAAGCAAAGCATCAGTAACGAAGAAAGCAACTTTTCTGATGCTATTTTAAGACTTTTTAAAATATTATCTGCAACTTATCACAAAAACACCCTGGACATAAAATGTCTTATAGATGTATCTTGAAGCAGTTTCTGGTAGACATTAATTGGGAAAAAACAACTAATTGTATTAGTTTTCTCCAAAATCAAGACAGAATTTTCAAATCTGGAATCCATTTATAAAAAACCAATATAATAATTACCACAAAGATTCCGTACTGAAAATAAATTTCTAAGAGGTCCTACGAACATCCATAGAAACTTCAGCTTACAAGAATACTACGTTAAAGGAAACTTTGGATCGTGTATCTCATTTCACCTGAGGTTGCAGTAGTTCTATGGCTACGATTAGATGGGAAAGCCATAAAACTATAGTTTAACCTCTGCATTTTCCTCTAAACTGCTTTGGAAGCATCCCGTTTTTCTCAACAGAAACTGCGCTACCATTGATAGAGCCAGCAATACAAATTTATTTTGCAATTTTTAGCATTGCTTTTAACATATAATACGCTATTACGCACAGAGGGCCATATGTGGAAAAATGGGGAAGGAGAAAATGAATTTTAAGCTTATTTGTCTCTTGACAGTCTCTAAAGATGATGCGACCTGATAAAGATAAGACATTTCCAAGGCTGAAGGGCAATGACAGAACTTTACAGGATCACTGTACGCAGTGGCTGGCTTTACAGCTTTTCCCATAAGAAAGGTGTACTGATTTTTCAGAACAGCCTAAATAAAACAGCCATTAGAAGTTCTCTCCTCTAGGAAAATTCCGCTGTCTTGCATAGTATTCAAGAGAACAGAAAGAAAACAACAAAATCAGGCACAGAAACTTTGTTGTAACAGACAGATCCATTTTACATGCAAGTCTTAATACCAAGTACTGTTTGCAAATACACATTAATCTTTGGTGAATAAACACTGCCAGAATGACAGAAGTAGCTTCTCCTCCAGGTGTGTGCACACCCACAGGCCTGGCCACCACAACCCACTCCATCTGCTGGAAAGGGACTCGCTGCAGAACGGCTGGGAGGCTGCGGTCAGGGAATCTGGCAGCAGTCAGACAAACTGGGGGTTCAAAGGCGCAGCAGCACCGTAGGAAGGTGTAAGAGCGTACACACACCGCACGCCACTTTAGAACTGACAAGAGGTAGGAAGTTTTCTGGTTTTGCCACAAAATTTTTTCTACTTCTGTTTCTCCCCTGTCTTATGCTTGACTGGAAACTGAGTCTGAATCACCAGCACCTTCAGACAAACTCTCTCCTGTAACCGCAGGTGAATTACACCAGCACAACCCGAACTTTATAACAATCGCTAAAATGGTGTACAGCACCAAGGAATCTGCCCGAATCGCGTATCATCTCTACGCTGCAAGTAATACTACAACCAAGGAACTCTCCTTCCAGAATGCTGGTTTTTGGCCACAGTTCACCTACGATGTTTTCCAAGACAGGACAGCGTCATTGGTTAGTGGGGGCAATTCCTGTAAGTGTTCTCTTATAGTTTTATTACTGAATGACAGAAATTAAATGACAGTAAATTGAGGCTATAAAGATGCTGAAACAAGAAACAAAGCTTCAAATTAGCAACACCAAAAGTGTGGAATTAAGGAACGAGTATCAGCATCCAGTCAGTAATGACAGCTTTTGAGCAGGTTTCATTTTATACTAATGCCTCAGCCCTTTCATCTGCCATGTTTTAGGCAACACATGAAATAAGAGTACGACCAGTTCCTGCATCTTTCCAAGAAGGGAAGTCCTAGAACAAGAAGAAATATATAAATCTCTACTTCTGGCAGAGGTCAAACTGCTAGCATGAGAAACATGGGCTAACTGGATTTCAAGAGAATGAAACAAGCAATCAAGCCTGGAAAACACATGAAGAGGAAGGCACTGCAGGGAGCAGAGGCTATGCTGCACACCCAACCCAACTGCTAACATGGTACAAACTTCAACACACATTAGCAATTTTTCACCTTCAACCAACTCTACGCATAGGACACAATCAACTAAAGAGTTCACAACGCCCTGCCTCAGAGGTATGTTATCAATTCTTCCCCAAATAAAGATAAAGGAACAGTGACGGCTTTCACAGAAGCAGAGTCAGGATGAGACACTGAACAGCTGCCAGTAACGGCGGTTCTCCAGTGCGTCCTCGGCACATCTACACTTTGTCGCAAGCACTCAGAATTCTTGTGTGAGTGCAACCTGTACCACTCATTCACACCCCAAGGTGAGACAGCACGTACAGCCGATCTGGACAACGTAGTCTTTGTTCCTCGCAGTCAGTAATACAGAAAAGGAGAAGAAAAATAATTTCTCTCTCTCAAAATCAGTGTTCACATGGATTAAAGACCTCAAAGTATCTCAGCTACTAGTAATTGCCTTTCTAACTTTGAATGACGGTCTACACGTCCGTTCGTGCTTTGGATCCTTCACATAGCAGCCCATACAATCACGACATGTCCAGGTTACCTGAAGAGTCTTCAACTGAAAGATCACGTGTAGAGTATTTCTCTAAACTCAGCATTATACCTTCTGCAGCAGGAGAGTTCTAAATGAGAGTCAAACAAGAACTGTATGGCTGTAGATTTTAGGGAAGATGTTTTGTAAGATGGTCACTAATGCAGGTCTAGTAGCTACACGCTGGTGGAACGCACTCCTATTACAGATGGTGGATCTGTCTCAGGAGTCTCACACCAGTTTCTGGGACAAGGTTTCAAAAGTCTCTCCAGAGTCCTGGTAGCTCTTTTAGACCTTCCCCAAGAGGAAAAAAATGAAATCTACCTCTGGGAGTCATTTGAAAAGCCTTATCTCATGCAGATAAAGACAAAGTCCTCCTAAGTCATGTCAGGGAACAATGCTTTTTCCATTGCGATAGAAGTCTTTTCTCAAGACATAAAATAAAAGGCATATTAGTCTCCTAGTTGAAATGGAACCGAGCTCATGAAAACTCCAAAGGGAAAACAAGTTTTCTTATTTTCCTCAAAGGGAAAACAAGAAGTAACAGTCTCCTGAAAAAGCCAGGATAGACAGGATCTCGTTATCCCTCAATCCAAAGGAATGGTTATCATACAGTTAAGTATCTTTAAAAAAATGGTACAAGAGGGAAGTGCTAAGAATTGCACAAGAACTGAATGCAATTCAATTTTGCCAGTAATGAAGGTGTAAGAGAAGCTTTCCTGGTTCTGATAAGGCCCCTCCCTCGCTGGGGAAGCACAAGATTTCAAAAGTAGGGATAGTCCAAGCTCTGAAGTTCACAGTACTGTGCTCTCTGTAACAAGCGGCAGTTCAGGCAGAAGGCAAAGGGTCTTGGAATCAAAGTGGTCTGGATCAGACAAGCAAGAAGGCATGAAGAGCATCCCATACAGTTTAGCTTCCTTCTAATCATGTAGGTTTCCAATATTCTTCAAAATTCATCTCTCTGTTCCTTCCCTCAAAGATTCCGGCCCCAAACAACACTGAACTTTTATTTGTATACAAAATGTTAGCTATGGGAGACCCTCAGACCCTGACTACAACGTCAAGGACACTGGATCACAACTCCCACACCTCTCAGCCTGATGTTGTCTGCCCGTGCATTCAGCCACTAGCGCCAGGCCACTCGCCAAATCCAGCTGAAAAGAGGCAAAAAGAGCAGAGGAGTATACCTAGACGCTGAAACCCTTGTCACGTGGAATATTTAGGTTGCCTGGCTTTTTTAGAAGCAGCTATCGCTTCTAGGAAAGACAAGGCTGGATGCGTCCAATGGCATTTTTATTTAGGAGGCATCTGGTATTTATAATCACTGCTGTGCACGACTGTAAGAGGCTGGTGAGTGTCATAACCTTTCCACAAGTTTCAGTGTCACATCATTCACGTTGAAGAGATCGAAACTGGAACACACTACATATTCTACTGCGTTTGAACTTGCCCAATTCTTCTTCATGAACTGTGAGATGTGATTTACTAGTAGAACTAGATCAAAGAAGGATCTGTTGCCACCCTGATACCCTGGAAGTGTTTAAGGTTTCCAAAAAAAGGACACAGTTCAGAGATACTGAGGAACACAGAAGTTTGTCCTCCCCTCATCAGTATCAACTTCATTTGACCCTTGGATCACAATCAGCTTCTACTCCTGACATGCATGGAACATAATTCAAGATCACAGATTTCCTGAAACAGTAGAAAACCAAGGATTTCTAGAAGCGTTAACACCAGAGACTCAGGTGTTAGTGGCACCTGTAGAGTCGGTAGCACGGGATTAAAAAAACCCCTCAAGAGATGTTCTGACAGGGCTCTGGTGACAGTGGCATCTTTGTCACTACTCTTCTGCCTCCTGAATGGATCACTGTTTTGGTCCAAATCCCAGCCACGTTTCAAAGCACTTGTGACATTTAAAGCACGTCAGTCAGAGTCATGCAAATGGAATTATCTTGGAGCAAACCAGCACTATTTTGCCAAAGTCAGCATTAAATTGCCAAAATAAAAGGGTTAGAAACAGCAGAAGATGCCTTAACACATTTGGCTATGTCAGAGGAGCAGACACCACACAGCGAAACACACATGAACTGGAAAGCGGGGAGGAAGAGAACCAACAGGAACAGCAAATACAGTCTGAAGGAAAAAAACAAATACCTGCAATCAAGTAAAACAGCAGCAAATGATACTTCTCGCGTTGACCAAGATGCACGGTGCAGTTACAGAATCTGTGCATCAGCACATGGACTGATTAGGACAGAACACATCTTACAGAGGTCACCACTGCAATGAAGTCTTGTATTTCAAATACGTGCAGCACAAGCTGCCATAGCGTGAACATGCACAGAGACAGTCAGACTACTCAGCTATTTGCAGTTCTTAGTTCTGGGCACAGCTCTCACCACTCTAAACGCAGATACAGAGCGAAACGCTCATCAGATTCATACAAAGTTTCCCCCTTACCTCTCCATAGATTCTGAAAGTACCAGTATCCTCCTCAAGTTCAATAGCAGTTACTCCGGGAACCTTTCTGGCTTGCTGTATGTTACTGCCATGCGTTCCTATAGCAAGTCCCATTAAGTCTTCTCTGACTACAAATTCCTCATGAAATGCTGCAGCAAGCTGTTTTGTGCACTGAAGGGAAAACAAAATAAGACTTGTCCATATGTACTCAGTGTAATACACAGTTATATGCTCAGTTTCAAGCAACAAGAATTACAAGCTATGGCTTACTTCTAAGTGTTTTGTAGCTTCTTCATTTCTTGACATAAGCATAAGCTTGGTACGAATGCTGCGCAAATGCATGTCACTCAGTATGTTCACTCTCTTCACTGTTGCTTCACTGGCAGACTACAAAAGAGAAGGAACATGTTTCATTTTTAAAACAAAACCACATTTAAAGAATAAATCGGGAACCTATTTAAACTATATCATGAACACAATCTAAGCTGCCAGTACTTATGTGGACATAAGTTCCTCAAAACAGAGCATGAGAAATTCAGCACCACCTCTGCAAACCAACAATTTCCTGTTCTCACTCACAGCATGTTTTACACTAAAGATTTTGCTGCTGGGTATACACAGTAACTCCTTCCCCTTAATGCTGCCCAGACAAACAAGTTAAATGTCATTCTACCATATACATACTTGTCACTCACTGTCCGAATGGCAAAGCGAAGGAGATAAGCAAGAAAAACGCAATTCTGGAGAGTGAGGTTCGAGTAGATGGTATTAAGTAAGCAGAACTGTGAAGAGAAACTAATGCTGGGAAAAGTCTACGTAATAAGAGAAAACTGTCACAGAAGAATCTAAGTGAACAATTCCTTAATGGCTACGCTGAACTGGTGCAGTTCTTCACGTGGAAACACAGCTGCAGGTCAAGGTGCCCGGTGTAATACAGTATGGGGGAAAATCTACTGCTCCAGAGCATAGTAAGCTCAAGCTGATTTTGAGCCATCCGCACAAAACAGTGAAACGCCACTCAGTTGTGGAGGGCAAAAATCATAAAACAGTGAGACTGAGAGCTGCTCCTAGATGTAGGCTGTATGCCGTGCAGTACTTGTAGCCTGCCAAAAGGCCTGCCCCCAAAGATACAACTTAAACACATCTACTTATATTAAATCTCTCACAATTTGCATAGCTTGACAAGCTAAACCACTTCCTACACAAATATGCAGCTGGCTATATACCTGCCATAAAGAACATACTGAAAATTCATGCAACATTTACATAGAAATAATTACTTACCAGTATTATTAGTTGAGCAGTTTCAGCATGATAAAAAATTCTACATGCTCCCACAGCTTTCTTGAAATCTTTATGTGCATTTTCATTAGCACACCTAAGGAGACAAAATGATTTGTCACTTCAACAAGCTGCATCAAAACAAACCATGTAATACCACGATGAGAACCAAGAATGTTTCAGGAGTTTATGGCAAAGACCCTTCAGAAACTGGAAAATTCCCATTCTCCTTAACATGGTTCCAATCCTTGTTTCTCCATGACTGAATGTCATCACGGTTATTTCCCAAGCCTTGGTACCAGAGGCCCACTGTGAGTGCATCACCTCTACAAGCCCAAAGAAAGACCCGAAGCTCCCACCTCAGAACTTGCTCTTTGTCCCCGCACCAAAAGCTCGGCAGGGATCCAAGTCAGCAGTTTCTAAACCAGCTACTGCAGCCACAACCACCCTTAAGGTTCTTCAGGGACTTGAGAACTGCCCTCTAAAGTATAAGCCAAGTGGGTTTTCCCCCCTCAAACACAGTACATGCCTTACTAAAGTGGGCAGAGCTACTCACGCATCTCTCAGATCTTCAGGAACATCCACTGTGCACTTGAAAAAGGTGTTCTTTTTGACAGTTTTATTTTGATTCACAGGTCGAAGTCGTTCATAAGTGACAATTTCATTGTAAGTGGCATCACAAGCAGCATATTCAATGACATAAAACTATGGAAGAATTTTTTTTTAAAAAACTTCAGTAAGGAACAACAAAGACATAGTAACATTACCAGGATCACCAAGAAAGTACGAAATATAAATATATAGACTAAAACATGAATCTGAGATGATACAATGCTGCAATTCTACACAAATGAGCCTGGACATATTTCAGCACCCATATGATACCTCAGAAAAGTCAGGGCACTGTATCAGCATAATTTCGGTCCCCCACAAAATCATCTTCAGTTGTTTTTTCTCATGCCCATCCCTCTTCAAATACCTACTTTAGTCCAGTTCAAATTCCAAAATTCAAAACGTTTACTAATTCTAAAAATAACCTAATAGAGAAGCAACCACAACTCATTCTTCACAGAAGTATCTGCTCTGCAACAGGTTTGGTTGTTTTTTTTTTTTTTAAAAAGGCAAATCCACTGATTCAATGGGCAAGCTACCTGTGAACGATGTAAGATCAAAAGGAAAATAAAAATACAATTTGATACGTGCTATCCCAAATCAAGGAAGGCAAGAGAACTAAGAAGGTTTAATAACTACCAATAATCTACTCCCACACTTAAACCTGACACACGCAAGTAACAAAGCAGCTTGTGTGCAGAGCATGCCCGAGGCCTGGCTTTGTGTAAGGGATGCAGCCTCCTGCCCTCCCTGCCACCTCTGTGCAATCTGGGAGTGCAGCAGTGCTTCCGCCTCTTCCTCCCTCAAAACTGGTATCTGCTTTTGTCAACACACACAACTTACTCCAAGTATCAGGAAAAGTAAATCACTAAGGTCATGAATACTTTTCCACATGCTATTTTTCAATTTCTAGTTTTAAGTTTAGCTTCCGTATCATCCTAACCATAGAAAGCTGCTTTGAAACATATGACAAACCAAGTTAAGTAATAATAATGAAAAATAAATACTAAGCAGGCAACTAAATTGAAGATAACTACCACTATATGCTTAAAAAAAACCCTCCTTCTATAGCTGAAGATAATTCTGGTTATCAGAACAATCACAAAACTATCATTAGATAGATGCATTGTTTGTGAATTTCACTTTTACTTTGAGGAAAAAATTTGAATACAGAACCATGTTAAAGACTGTACAAAGAAGCCAAAACTGAACTCTGAGGGTTTTTGGGGGGGACAATTCCATAAAGTAACTAATTTAACAACGCTGTATTTTTCCTGTCAAAAATACTAGAAAATCAAGAATTGGATAAAACTGCATTTAAATTCAGAACTAAAAATTTTTCTTTTGCAACTTTTTAAGTAAGCAGCACAGCAAGGTAACTCACAGTAAAATTCCAAATTTCTGTGACAGATAAGAGAAGCAGATTAGTCCCAAATGACAAACTCTACCATTTAAATTGGTTTCTCCCGTTTTCTTAACAAGCTGTTCATCCGCAAGGACCAAGACACAGAATCTTCCTTTGATAACCGTTTACCACACCTTGCCCTCACACAGCTCAACAGCACTCACTAGTCGTTGACAGTTTTTAAGCAACATCAGAAACTGAGCAATTTTTTTTTCCTCAACCCTGATTCCTTCAGTTTTAGGAATCTAATACAGTAGAAGCATCAAAATACAGGACCCTTCCTACCATGAAGCTAAATTCTCTTGCTGCCATTTCACAAAATAAAGCTTTAATGAGACTGTATCAGACACTGCCAAGCTCTACACACCTAAGTGGCTGAACCGGAAAGTTCCTTCGCAGCTGCAACTCTATAACAGCCAACGTAAAATACAAACTTGACATAGTTAAAAGCAAACCAACTGGTGTCTTTCCACTACACTCAGTAGAAAAACATACCCATAAAAGAACCCACAGCAACACACATCGATAGCTACAGCATGCTTCATTTATGGACTTTAAACAGACTTTAACCACAGGTGAAGCGTACTGTACTGCTTTACTTAATTTTTAGCACCAAGTTCAGTTTGCAAAGTAGGTTTGTTATAAGTGCTGTTCTTACGCATGCATAGATTCCTCCAAGCAATTAAACTACTAATAATTGAAATTACTTGCTGAGCTATAAAACCCCAACCCTCGGGTGGGTAACACAGCATGGGTCACTCCAAAGTGATCTCAACATATAATTCTGTTTTGTCATGGTTTTATATTCGTAGTTCTTTATTCATAGTTTTTCCATCACAAAGATGTTTCCTATTTACTGTATTTAACATAACAGCATTCCACGCGTAGGTTTTAAAATAATTTACCTCTCCTTTCATCATTCGAACTTTTGCCAGCCACCAGCCACAAGGTTCTTGGTCATTTGCTCTAGAATAAACCTGAAAATGAAAGTAGGAAGAAGCACTGAAAGCACATACAGACAAAATTCACTTGCCTGCATGCATAATAAAGACAGAACATCCCAACTTTTCTAGTTTTCATTAAAATGGTACAGTATTCTACATAAAGTAGTTTTTGTATAAATTATGCAGGCATGTGCTTCTTGCACAAAGTTTTATTATTTTGCACTACAAGGACTATGAACTTATTTCCTTTGCAGCCATTACTGACAATTCAATAGGAATTTCTCAAGGAAGATAAAACCTTGGCTCAACACTTACTCAGGGGCACTTCCTCACTCAATTCAAAGATTGTCTTCACACTGAAAGTTCACACATAGAAGTAAATCCACAATTAAGATTTTTGGTTTGTCCTTGGCTAACTTGATATACCTAGGACTACTGAAATGAATCAGTCACCATATGACTATATATGACACATTTAAAAACCACTACCAAGTTAATGCAAGATCTGATATAGAACAGATGACTTCTGAAACTTTTGTTTTCCTCATTTTCTGTAAGTTTCATTTACTCCTTACACACTTCTGACAGGCCAGAGTCATTTGTATGCAGACTAAACAAGAAGTTTTGCAATAGCAGAGAGGTAGAAAATAATCCTTTAAATTCAACCTCTAACAAAGCCAAAAAATAACATGTATTTCAAATAAAATAAACAGAAAACCCCAGCACCTACACTACATTGCTTCTTAGATTACTAGCCCAAAACTACAAAGGTATCCTAAAGAAACTCATTACTTTGATTTTAAGGACAAGTAAAGTAAAAAGCAGAAGTTAAACTAACTACTAAATTACTAAAGATAGTAAAGATAAAGACAATACAATAACCTGGGAAGAGAACACGCAACTTTTAATTCCCTGGTTTAATATATAATTTCTAATTAACAATGTTTCTCTGTAAAACAGTGCAATTCACACAATTTCCTACCAGTTTGTATCAGATATTTTATTTAGGTTAATACTCTTGTTATTGGAAGAGCTTTACTACAGTTTCACATCAAAACATCTCCAACAGTTATATTCCAGATTAAAAATGAAAATTACCTAGTTTTTTCTTTGTGTTTTTGGGTTAATTTTTTTTTCTTTTTAATTCTAACACAGTTTCAGTTATTTTAAAATTTAGGTTTTGAGAAAGCTCTACTGGTACTTCTGCAAAAAACCTGAAATGTCACAGTTTCACCAAAAGCCTAATAAATCCATTACTAGAGACATGCTCCTTTTAAAAACTTCACTTTGCTAATGTACTTACAGTATCATCACTGCCTTGATCGGACAATCAGTGACGTGTAAGGAAAGTTCACTAGGATAAACTCACCTCCACTTCATCCCCTTCACCAATTTCTTTCTTGATATCAGGGGGTGGTGGTAATCTGACTTCATTAAAGGGTACCTGGCGCTCTGGTTGCCAACTGAAAGTTGAAGAGACATTACACATTATTTCTACAATTTTCCTGTTGTTTTCTTAGTTTTAGTTTTAGAACTCTGAGTTTAGTTAAAACACACTCTTCCCATATAATCAATGCTTCTTCATTGCTAGAACGCAAACCTTATAAGCAAAGGAATAAAATAATCCTGTCAAGACAAGAATAGTATCTGGGAAGATATTTAATGACTAAAATAATTTTTAAATTAACTGAAAAATTTAACTTGACTTGATTCACTAAGTGGTTTTCATAAAACCCCCATGCAAAGACTTATTAGATGAGGTACTTACATTTCTACTGTTCAATTCATAAAGCCTTTATACAGATGTAAGCTTAACTTTGCAGTCCACCATGGGGTTCGTCCATTTCTTCACCTCATACTTAACATTTCAACAGCTTACCATCAATGTGTTCGGTAGTCCAGGAAAATCTGACTCACTCTGATCATTAGCAAAACTTTACGTTTCTCCCTACAAACTTGTCAACCCTCCCCAATAAGTGTCTGGCAAACAGATTCAGTTCAAAACATACCTTTGTATCCGTTTATCAATACCAATTACTAGGCATATAAAATTAAAGTTTTACCCTCTTGAACAGAAAGGCTATTTATTTCACTGTAGCTGGTCCAAAAAGCATTTTATTTGTAGAAGTGTATATTTCAGGTGCATTTTACAAAGACTACTAGGGCAATTCACGTCCTCTGTGTTCTCCTGAAATTCCTTCTCCTTCCACTCTGTGAATGTCACAGAACACCACCAGCTGTTTCTCACTCTTAGTCAGAAACCCAACTGAAGACTCTACACATGTTGAAATAAAACCAGGGGAAAACACACCCCCCAAAAAAAAAACTTATTAACTTAGAATATCTGAGGTACTTCAACAGTATCTGTCAAAGCATTCCAATGTCCATCATTTATGCCCATGTTAATCGAAGTCCACATCAAGTACAGACAGGATGCAGAACCAACTTGTAACAGTACGGATCACTGCAAGGGATTTGTCCTGCTCACTTCTAATTCGCGCAGACAGAGCAGCCTAAGTTAGCACAACAAGTCTCAGCATTAACAGCAAAGGGCACTTCTTCAACTTTCTACAAGATGGGTACACCTATATGTTTTCTCTGAAAAGACACCTTACAGCTTACGCTCAAGTACCCCGCTTCATAAAGATGTGAGGTATCCATATAGTTTTGCTCTAGTCATTATTATACACTTTTAATTTTTAAATTAAAAAATTAAATTTTTCCATACACTTCAAATTTTTTATACACTTAAAATACACTTAAAATTTTTCTTTTAACAATAGTGGAACTTTAAAAAAAAAAACGAAAAACCCATAAAGATTATGGATAGCTTTTGCTGAAGTTGGAAGGTATTTTGGCTGTAAAATGCTATTTAAATCTCGTTCTGTTTCTGAGAAAAGGTGGTGGGGCTTGGCAAAAATCACATGCAATTCAACCACCCTTGTTGCAACTGTAACAGTCCCTGAACTCGGGGTCTGGGTTCTTCCTTCCCTTCCCCGCCTTTGTGAAGTTACTACTCTCACAGATGCGGAGGCAAATAGTAAGGACAAAATGCATTCCCTAAATTATAGGGTATATAAAATTTTAGTTTAGAAACAGTACGAGCATAATAATCATGACTGAACAACAGAATCAAAAATGTTGCAAACTCAAGTGAGCTGCTTAAAGTTCTCTTGAGAATCTCAACTGTGCCTTGTAGTTGAAGAATCCAGCGAACAGGAGCTTACAGAAAACTATGAACTGCCCACAATGAGATGCTATGGTGGAACAGACCTTGTACCTTCAATAAAATCCACCTGAACTTGCAGTAGGAAGGATTTTGGTTCCATCTCTAATCATCTAAAGGAACTCCATCCACTGACGCCTAACCATCAGAAGGACTATCCCAAATATCTGGCACAAGCTACAAAAAAGGGAGGTGCTTGCTTCTTACAATGCAGAATTTCTTTCAACGGCTGCTTCAGACTCCAATGGGCCTACACAAAGTTGTACCTCAAGACCCAATTTTCTGTCTTACGTAGTTATAAAAGTTTCCAGTTCCTGAAGCTTCTGCATTCATTCTCTGCCTCCTTACCTCCAAAAAATGGCTCCTGAAAGAATCAAGGATATCTGCCCAGGGACTAATTATTGCTATGGCCACAAAAATCAGCTCTAGCAGTCTGTGCTAGTACACCAACTCTGAGAACCTTACAATAGCTGTAGATAAAGACTGGTTAAGAAGAGCAGAAAATGCAAGCTGACGACTTAGACTGCCTTTAGCGGAGAAGATGCCTGTACTCACTTGGTGCTGACCACTGTCACACAGAATGATGCACTCAGGACAGGACACTCTTGCCAACTTCAGCTTTACCAGAGCCCTCATGAATTTAACTCAGTAAAAAGGGCAATAATTTATCAGATTTACATCACAGAATAATCTGACTAGAACTGTATACACACTTCCTGATAACACCTATTTTTGGTCAACAGAACACCTGACATATGTTGCAGCCCATCCTTTTTGGAACAGGGCTGCTGCCAGACTTCCTGTAAAACACATGGACAATATGGATTACAGGCACTTCCTTGAGCTTACTTGGTTTCTGACATGGAAGTTTATGCTTTGAAGGCAAAGAGCCTCCTACCTTAAGAAAAGTAATACTGATATGGAATATGAAACTGAGGATTTGTCACATCTCCTCAGACCACACATAGCATGAAGGACCCGATTTGTTTTTTCTGTTTGTTGCGTTTTGGGGTGGGGGCATGAAAACCTAGAAGATAGTAACAACTTCCACAACCACCTCAGTAAGTGTCAGTGCAAATTATAGTTACTACCTCGTCTTCTAACTATTTTTCATAAAAGAAGGGCTAGCAAACACAGGTTAGAAAGAAACAAGGACTGAATTTTGCAGGATAAACCCTAGGATTACTTCTTTCCACCCCCTAGGATTTATTTTTGTACACACACATAAACGTACACACACATAAACACTCTAGGATTGTACATTCAGGGTTATAGAACACTGTTTATAAACACACACTTGCAAACTCCCTACTATTACCTTTATTACCCAATCTTTCTTGAAGAAAGGCTCACAGACTAATCTACAGGTTGGTGTTGGCAGAGCTTAGTAACAATTTTCACATCAAAAGCTGACACATTTTTAGGATCTCCACCTAGCAACTGGAAGGGAAACAGGAAAGAGGCTGTAGCTCCCAGAATATTTTAAATTAGCCCTGGAATCTCCCAGGTAATCCAGGGTGTTATCAGTCTGAACGCTGAACAACAGGTATTCATTTGTACTTTACCATCCCATGGATTACCTTTGACTTGCCACTACAAGTCCCTAGTAGTACTGCTGTGCTTATATACTAAATGAAGAGGGCCTCGTGGATATTTTTTTCTCCAGATTTACTTACAAGTATTTGCACTCTTTTCCACTATAAAATCACCACCAGGATACTTCTATTTCTCTCTGGCTGAGAACACCGATCAGCATTCCTCAGAATAGACATATAGTGAACTGCTTATTTAATGGAAGTACT
This sequence comes from Stercorarius parasiticus, assembly GCA_013396915.1. Lineage (NCBI taxonomy): Eukaryota > Metazoa > Chordata > Aves > Charadriiformes > Stercorariidae > Stercorarius > Stercorarius parasiticus. The sequence goes on along the minus strand of VWZL01002912.1, from coordinate 723,543 downwards.
TTGGTATTTTCCATTTTTTCTGCTTTAGTGTAAGAGTATCAGGACTCTGCCACCGATTATTATTTTAATTGAATTTGGCTGTCGCATCTATGGGCATTCCTAAAGATACCAAAAATCGTAAAGGACTGTGTAGCTGATGAGCGATTGAAGAAGGTAGTTCATGGAGACTGTGAACAGAATAGTGAGCCTTATAGAACTACACCTTTCTAATGAAGTCTACTTCTTCATGTCAAACCAGACAAAAATCAACACCAAAAGCAAAAAAACGAAATAATAATCTAATACTCAAATGATTATTTTTTTAATAAAATACTTACTTGTTTTCAAATACAACTGTGAGGGAGTCCTCATGAACATCTTTGATAAATCCCTAAAATGAAAAACATTTTTGCATAAGAATGCATGTGAAATCAAAACAAGGCAGCAATTTCAATACAGTCTGAAACGAAGCCAAACACCAGACCACCACTAATACTATGGTTCTAATGTAGGAAAGTTCCAAGACACGATCCCACTGTTTGCATGAGGCTGTTGATATTCTCAGCTTCATTCTAAGAAATACAATGCACAGGGATTGTTTCAAATGACTGCTCAAATCAGACCAGCACATTTACAACCAAAAACTTGCTATCAGAGTTTATTATTCGATCTACAGGTGTGCACAACTGTTTTACAGGAACAAAACGAGAGAGATTCAGGCCCAGGGCAACCAGTACAACTCACGATACAATGTCAAATAGCTGCATCTGGCACTGTTTGCTTTATAGGTGTTCTTCTCAACACAAAACTGAATCCCAAACAACTGTCCTTCAGAACAGTATGACAGCAAGTTTGGATAAAATTTGGCAATACAGGCCGCCACAGAGCTAGTTATGGTATCATCTGTCACATACCAAATTGACGACTGTATGAGGCCAAACGTCTATAGCACCTCACAGGAAAACAAAGATAATTCAATATTTTATGGGGTTTTGTGTCACACTATGATGATATCAGGAACAACTGAGGGGAAATCCCATTTCCCTTTCTTTCTTTTGAAAAACAAAAGGCTTTAGGGGGCACTGTGTATGTCAAAAATCTGATAGATACAGTTGTACTCAAGTATCCATGCAGAAACTGAGTTACATCTCTCGGTTAAGGCAGGCATGTTGCAAAAAAAGCAGATAAAGGCACAAGAAAGCTCTTTCACACTACTCCTGCTTTTGCTATAGCCTGGTATTTGCCCAAGCAGAGGTCAAGGAGGAACCTGCAGTTTTAAGGGAGTAAGAGAGTTACATAGCTACGTTAAGAGAAGTTCCAGGAAATCTGCTGAATGGATTATATCCACTTAAGAAACTGCCAACGGAGGAGGTCCAAGAACGTATCAACTGCAAGCAACCAGCCCACAGGCGTATTATGTGTCAGCTCAGGGAAAGATAAATTTTGACACAGGAGATCCCTCAGCGTAACGACGGTCAGCAAAGGAGCCCGTGCTGACCGCTGGTCGCAAAGGGCCTACATAATCAGATCTCCTTTTACCTGAACTCGTACTCAGGTGATGCTGGGAAGGCATTTGCTCAAAAACCTGCTTTTCTGCTCCCTGACCTTCACTGAAAACTATGTGCCAGCAACACAGAAGACTGGTTCTAGCAGAAAGCATACTGATAATCCTGAACAAAGCAGGTCACCAGAAATGACAGAAATCTCCTCACTGAACCACCCAGTATGTTCCTAATAAAATAAACCCTTCCAAAGGCTGTCCTGCCACCACAAGGAAGGGAAAGCAAATCTCTTTCTTTGACTGAAGAGTTGGCAAGAAAATACTCCTGTAATCAGAGACTTGCAGTTTCGAGGAAGTTTCTGGACAGGAATACTGAAGTTATGTCTCTTTATAACTGCAAAGAGCACACAAAGTTTTACCGCCTGAAGTATGGGTTAGCTAACAACAAAGGTAAAGCAGAAATTTTACCATATTTATGCTACCAGTGTCCCCTTTAAACATGTCGCAACATGGGGAGGAATTAACACAGCATAAACTACAGGAAATAAAAGTCGTTCTACTACAATTCATTCAAACTCTATCCAGGGACAAAACACCCAAGTGACAGCACTTCCCACCGAGTTCCTGCAGTCCAACATTCTGCCAAATGAGAACTGACCAACAGAAAGTGGTACTTACAGACAGAGACTTAACTCCCTACTATGGACAGCCATTTATCTGCACTCCAGGAGTCTACGATTCAGTATTAAGTCTTAGCCTCATTATGCTGCTTTATTTCATGGCTGAACCTTACCTCTTATTTATGTTATTACCTGCTCTCACAGTACTCAACGAGGCAGGGGAGAAGATGTATTTCATTCCTAAGTTCAGGCTACAGTATCTAAAAATTTATTCTGCAGTTCTGAATTCAGTTATCTTTCCTTTGTTAAAAAAAGGAACTTCAGAATCGAGAGAGATTCAAAATCAGCTACCATAAAACACCTGAAAAACATTCAGAACATAATGCTCTGCAGGCTTCGAAAATCATGAGTCCACTGACTAGCTTCAGGTTTCATTAAGAAGACAAAAGAAGTGGAAAAAAGGCATCCCAACAGCATTGACTTTCCAGGGTCTCAGACAATTAGTCCATTATTAGGTAAAGTATGGCTTTCCATGTAACATACAAACAGGTTCAATATTCACAACTGATTTTCAAGATAACGTCCTGCTGAAGAAAGGGAAAGCTGAAGTGGAGCAATAATGCAGAGATATGACTAGCAGCAGACTAACAGCTGACGCTGCACAAACCTCAGCTGCAGAAAACAGAAACATTGAACACTTTTTAATAAAATCGAAAGTACAAATTCCGACCCAGAATCTGTACGTTTTACAGCACCGTGTGGGTTTCAGGAACTCCTTCACACGAGGAAGTCTTTCAGTTCAAAGCGTGCGCACTGCTCCTCCTATACAGAGAGCATAATGCAGACTCATGGCTCGCAGACATGGATGCAGTGACTTGCTCAGAATTATGTGAACAGCATTTTCAGCTGGCATTCTCAAACTCTTTCACTCCACAGCATTTAGATATGGGAAACACTCAAAATCAAATAGAGCATTTATCAGGTATGCACTCCAGGTCACAAATGGACATACATACAGCACTAAATAAAATTACATAATTATTTAAATAATTATATTGTTCTGAGGCCTGAAAGAAGTCTGATCAGAGTCTACCTGTACAAACACAAGACTAATAGCGGAGGACTAACGGAATAGTCAAAAATCCCAAATATAATTCTTCCTACTATTATCAATTTCTCCACAGCTGTGGGGAAGAAATCACATTTACAGTAACTGAGGCACAGCAGTCTATGAGGTATTACAGACTGTATGCTTCATTTGTAATACAACTAGAAATTATCAGAATTCAATATAGGTTTTAAATACAGTTTTATAAGAAATTATTCCATTACTGACAAGAAACATGCCAAAAGTAGCATTAAAACATCTACTGAAAGTAAAAACTCCTGCATACCACTTTCCTACTTACAACCCTGATCTTTACTACAAACATCCTCAGCTGTCACTTACAACTCCAAGATAAAAACAGAGAAACAGATTTCATACATGTCAGGATGAGATTCAGCGTAATTTTTAAAGAAAGCCCAGACATTTTTGGTTTTTTTAAAAAAAGGTTTTACAAAAAACCTCTGACAAGATGTTTTGCAATACAATGCAGATTTTTTTTTTTTACATTAAAGGTTAAATTAAATCCTATAAATTCACAAGGATTTCTTCAGAAAGGGCGTGATGAACATAAAACAGAAAAGTAAATATCCTGGTTTTCAACTAGCAATTTTGAAGGAGTTCTTTATGGGTGAGGTAACCTATATAAATAGATTTGTACTCTAAGCTTGCACTAGTCATGTCTGATACTGTATCAAAGACATTTTCTACTAAATTAAGTAATGATGCATCATCTTAACTTCTGCTCAGATGAAAAAGGTACTCCATTATTGAAATTTAATTTATCAGTGTTGCCCAAGATAGACTATGCCAATACTTAAGTTTGGAATGCTCTATGTTCCTTACACATCATTCCATGTATCCCCATTCCTGGCACAGCTGATGAGGCAGAGCTAACAACAGACCACCACACACATCATTGACAAAAATACTGGCATAAAACCACACAGTGATGAATTGTGTTATCAGCAAGTAAGCTTACACTTAACATTTGTGTGTGTTCTACACCACATAAAAAACTGTGGAGGGCAGGAAGGGAAGAAAAATTGATGTGACTTCATCTCGCCAGCCCTCTAATGTGGAGTGTGCAGATACCGGTGTCAGTCACTCAGTTTACGCCATTAGCTGGATCTCTGTAAGCCCATGTATGCCCTGTTCAGGAGGCGGGCAGGAGCCTATACTGTACTACAGCTATTAATGTCCTGCTGGCTCCCCAGGCACTCGGGGACAGACCTGTCTCTGCCACTCACTTGGCAGAAGCCAGGCTCCCAGCGCTGGCACCTGTAAATCAAGGGGTAATACCGCTAGGGCTCTTGCCTAGGTTTGGGATCAGAGATCCAGCAAATCTAACACAGGGCCGCACTGTGTTAAGTGTGAACAAAGGGACAGGAAATTATGAACGGATCATTTGCCACCAAAATCGCTACAGTTGAGACTTCATCTCACAACACACACACACTCTCTCTCTCTCTTTCCCTTTTACCTGGGTTTTGCTCATGGATTTAGGATTAGGATCTGCTGATAACATAAACGGATCAAGACTTACTGAAGTGCCCTTACAGTGAACTGTATGTCTCTGTATATATACACACATTTTTATTTTTTTTAAATCCAGCTCCAGGCAAAGTCACAAAATCTGTGTAACTCAGATGTAATCCAAGTTCCCTCTTCATTCTACTTTCTTAACTTTATCTGACCCCCAAGCAGGACAGTCCAATCTAAAAACGAGGTGCAGTTAGTTCAGCTCCATACATTCTTTCCAGGGATACCCATTGTGTTGGCTTTTGAGTCACACATACCTGCGCACTAACTATACTAATATCACCTTACTCACCACTGAGCAAATTTCAAACAGTAAACGCTTTGGCATCTGGTACCAGGACTGATTCTGAATCAGTGATATAAGAGTCGAGAAGCCTATATCCAATTACCAATCCTTTCACTCCTTTCAGAAGCAAGAACCGTTAGTATTTTTAACTAACATTCAGATATAACTGTTTCATGTAACAAATACACAAAAGACTGAATTATTACTAAGGGATGCATCCGATGTTGACCCCCCAGGAAAAAAAAAATATATATATATAAAAAAAATTCAAAGCAAAGACACGAAGCTTACAAATAATCAAATCACTGGACAAAACAGACTGAACTCCATAAAGTATTCTTTTCATTAGAAGTGATCACCTGCTTGTACAAGGAAGTGATAAAAGAAAGCAGATGTAGCTTGCCACAAACCACAAACATTACAAGCAGGCATCAGGTAAAAAAGATCCTGAACTATTATAGCAACCACAGTTTAATCTATGACATTACTGCTTATTTCCATTCACAATCATAATTATCATATGTAATTCAAGGGTCCTTATGACAGCTATATGAGAACTTCAGCCCTGAATCCCCTGGTTTAGGCTTGTTCATGAAGGCCCAAATGAGTCACATTACCGCTTTCTTCATTCGCATACTCCCAAAGGGCAACAGTTCTGAAAGACACCCTCCACCGATTATGTACATGGGCAGTCATTAACCACTGCCCATGGCATCTCCCTCCTATCAGCCTAAAAGGGTCAAGCAAACGGCTGTCAACAGCAGTAACGACTACAGATACTTCTTGCACCAGTCTACACGACTTTCAAGAGATCAGTAACAACTTCAAAACACCTGAAATTTCCCACCCAGTAGGGCCAGATGTAATAAATAAATGCTGACCATTATAAGACACTTGAGATCCTTAAAGAAACACAGTCACTCCAGTTACCATGTTTGCTGGTGTAGTAATTGGGTACAAACAGCTGTGTAAGCTATACGCTTAGTGCGTTTCCTATTTTAACAGCCGCCAAGCTAAAGGCCATTCAGAAGAACTCATGGAGTTGTTTTCAAAGCCACTAATTAAAAAATCTAAGAAAAATTAAAAAGCCATTATATTTTTTTTTATTGATGCATAAACTTTTTCTCACACAGAATTGCTCATCATGCTTTCACACTGTACACATGGAGGAATGCTGTGTACTTCTTCATAATTTTTTCCCCTTACGAATATTTTGGCTACTCTCTACCTCGAGGCCTACGCCAACTCCTGCTACCAGTGCTTTGGTTAGTCCTGCTGCCCCAACAGCTGCACCTCTTGAAAGAGGAACAGACCAAGAAGGATGCACTTTTGAACCCATAAATTAAAGGCTGAGTTTCATCCTAATTCACATTGTTATCCACTTCATGCCTTTGCATAATCTAAACAGCTATTACTCTAGAACACAAGGAGCGCAAGGGCATGCGACACACCAGAGTCGGTTTTTCAGCACATGTAAGTCCCTGCAACGAAAAACGCAATGGATCTTTCAGTTATTCAGATGCCACTGAAAGATTCAGGTAGAAGTAGTTATCTGGAGTTCAATTTATGTACCTTGGTCTCATTTTACTGTAAGGCCCAACCTATTTTATGTATGCTGACATCTGAACTCACGAACAACGTGCAGAACCAGGGCTCTAGTTTGCATACAAGTGAACATACACAGGGCGAGGGAGATACTGGATAAGACAGAAGCTTTCGTCTTGTTCTTGCCAAGAGCTGCACAGACACCCTTTAACAGGGGCAATGGGCAGGAACTGAAACACAGGAGTTTCTATATGAACATCAGGAAACTCTTCTTTTTAATGTGAGGGTGACTGAGCACAGCCACAGGTTGCCCAGGGTCGTTGTGGAGTCTTCATCCTCAGAGACATTCAAAAGCCATCTGGGCACAGTCCTGGGCAACTAACTGGCTCTAGGGGGCTCTGCTTGAGCAGGGGTGTGGACCAGATGACCTCCCCCAGCCTCAGCCATCTGTGATTCTGTGAATTACTTAGTGATCTCAATGACACTCAGCATCCTGAAAACACTGCACTCAGGCCAAGATGAGGCTGGGAGTATCCAACTTTCATTCTCTCACTTAGAGCCCGAAGAAATCCAGATATTTTTGGCCATTTCACATTAAAAAAGAAAGTCTACTCTAACGTCCCAAAGATAAAAACCAACCTGCAATCTAGCACTCACCTAGAAGGCATCAACTGTTCTGTTCTCAGGAAGCCCTCACCACACCTCTAATACATGCAAACCCTTAACTAGTAGGGTTCATCAACCCTGTCCGTTCTCCTCCCTGTTCCACAACACAAACCTCATCATTTTTCAGAAGACCATGACCACTTTGAGCCCCATCAGTGCCATCTGTTCTCTAAAGACAATGGGTGCTCAACATTATGACATATGCAAAGTCTCCTCAGCTGCAGGGAGTGACTAAACACTGGCTCTGCTGTATCCTGGTTGAGAACCTGGGATAAATTACAAGATAAATCCTGTCCTGTTCTGCAGATTTCATTACTTATTTAAAGGAAAAGAAAAAAAAAGCATAAATTAGTATGGAGCTTTATAAATAAAAGGTTAAATTTAGATCACAGTATTTTTGTAAAGGACAGAGCGTGAAAAATTATCTTGTCAACCATAACCACAGTTACTGTCCATTGATTTATGCATCATAAAAAACATTTTAACTTCTCATGTATTTTAATAAAGAACATCATTTTCCTTACTAATTTGTAGCAACCATCGTGTACACATAAATACACACACGAAGAATTCCCTGTTCAAACTGAATTTTACTAACATGAAGAACAATTATTAGAGGAGCAAAAAAACCTATGGAGTACCATTTACCACGGTCTTATCTCTAGTAACTACTAAAAAAACCATTATACTGCTCCACCAGATTTAATTACTACATTTGTTCTACTACAACTAGGTTGCAGATGATATTAACAACTCATTAAAAATAATTTTGTCATGTAATTATTTACATAATTGTTTTGTTTTTTAACTCTGCTGGCATAGCGGGATCCTTCTGATCTTTACTGGGAGGTACGCTGTGCTAATGAGTCGGAGTTCAGAGACTTAAAACCTCAAATTTCATCCCAGAAAATTTTTTGCTACCTTCTATACAGTGACATGAGGCTTAGACAAGATGAGCCTATTCTCATTATCTTACGAGTGCTATTATCAGCATCTAAAATAGGATACTTTTTAATGGCGACTGACATGCCTCCCTCCTTTGCTTTAAAAACTTTAAAGGAAAGTTACTAGGAGAGTTATGTAGTTCCAAAATGCATGCCTAACCTCTGCCTACCTCAACAGTAAGATTCACAAAATGGAGTCACTGACACACACATTTCACTGCATATGGCTCATAAGAATAACCTTTTGGAATTGTGTTTCAGTTTGGTTTATTCAGTTTTGCTTTTTGGGGAGGTTCTGTCTTGTTTTTCCCCCTCCACATTAACAGTGGATTATTCTCAGTTGGAGCTTTGGTCTCTATGGGTCCAATCACTCTAATCTGACTTCATCCACTATGAAGATGCCATCACTGGATTTAATCCCCATTTCATTGATCTGAAAGCCAATAATGCCATTTTTAAGTAAAACCTCTGCTTTTGTTAGCCACTCTTCACAAGCCTGACAATTCTCACTGACTAAGGAGATGTCATCACTGCGTCTTTTAAATCAGGCTCACTGTAATAAATTCTGTGTACACAGACCCCTTCAGTCCAAGAATTCAGTCCACCTCCTAATACTCCCATTAGTCTCACATTCCTCTTAGGCAGAGGGAACAACTAATCCATAAAGTTGTCCAAGATCACAAGGCAGAAAATGGAAAGCTAGGAGGAGTGTCTCCAAATTCTGTGCTTCCTAATGGGCAGGGGAAAAAGACAGAAAAAAAAATAATAATCAGTTCTATTTAGGAGTAGCCAGTTCTAAATGCAAATGGTTCTGATGTGGGTTTCTGTTGTGGTATTTCAAGTACAACTAAAAGTTGTGACTGATTTACAAAATTTATTATCCACCGACTTTGGTGAAAATTTAAGAGGTTTACATGGCAAGGGCATATAGCTTACCCCATCAAATTCTTTCCTCATAGAGTATCTCCTATTTGTCTCTTTTAATAGACAGCCAGTTGAAAAAAACTAACTCCTGAAGTCAGCTGGTTACAAGCCTTTAAACACCAACTGCCTTTACATACTGTACGATTACCACATGACTTCCAAGCCAAATCCACAGCTGCACACAGGAAATTCAGGGGGAAAAAAAAAGAAAGGACACCCCCCAGTGTAATATCGCATGTGGCATGTGCAATACCACACTGTGTATGTGGTCAGGCACAATAGCTGAAGAGAGTCCTGAGATTAAATGCCCCCAGAACAGAGCTATGCTGCGTGCTCACAATACCGGCCGGAATCAGCCCTCCTGGAAAGGAAGACAGAAGGCTCTTGCCATAAAAAGAGCTGGGATTCTTAAACATCTGAAGCCAGGCTTAAGGGAAAATGACTGACGGGCAACAGCTGAGAGTATTCTGCATTGATCCTGTAACATCCTGACATTCCTGGGAGGGTGATGGCGAAGGAAGCTTTCTGATGACATAAATAAACTCGAAATCTTTAAAGAATTATTTTAAATATTTTAAAATTATTATTTTCGGCTCAGTTCACCACATCCCACCCAAAGCCCCTACTTCTTCCAGAATACCCCCC
>VWZL01002912.1:639711-713049 GCA_013396915.1 Stercorarius parasiticus | reverse complement strand
GGCGGGGAGCGCCTTCCCGTCCGCGCTGCACCCCACACCGAGTGCCCAGTCCTCCCACCGCCGCCCGCAACGGGCCCGGGCCCGGGGGAGGCCTCTGTGGGCCCCGGCGTGGACTGGGGAGTCGCCCGGTTGCAGACTGCATCCGTCCTTCCTCCGTGTGCTGGTGCAGAGAAAAAAATAATAATGACTCTGCTATTTGGTGACCCTCACAACACAGAGCTGAATTCTGCTATGAGCTCAATGCTCACATAAGCTTAGTCATGCAGAGCTTGATGAAAGGCCTGTATCTTTGCCAAACACATATATTTTTTTGCAATAGCTTTAAATATCAACCGTACTTTCAAATGTCCTTTCTGCTGATCTTTCCTGTTAAGATGTCGGGCCCCAAATGGAACACGAGCACGTGGTGGTATTTTACCCATCAAATGTTGCCATTTTTAGTTTCTCCATGTCAATCTGCCACTGTAGCTTTTTTTGCCTGTTTTAACTGTTGGAGGAGCATGGATTTCAGGTGACAGAGGCCTGAAAGTTTTGCAAAAGCCGGCCGCTGGGTTAAGGCGGCTCAAATGTGCCACAGCTGAAGGAGCAATGGGGACCATCCCCAGCAGCTCGGCCCGCCTGCTGCTGGCTGGCCCCACACGTGCCAGATGGCCAGCACGCCATGCCTTGGCCATTTATGCATATTTGTCTTGTGCAGGGAGTAATTTGAGGGGATGGGGATGGGCTGGGAGGGTCCTGTTGAGAAAGAACTGAAGACCATACGGGAAGCTGGAGTTCTAGGCGCTGTGGACAGTAATGCCTTGAGTCATTGTGGTGAAGCATGAAGGGATATGAGACACAAACTAATTGGAAAAAAACCCAATAGGCTCTGCTTGTTCCAGAGAACACCATGTTTTTTCCACTGAATAACTCATGTCTTTGTTTGACTATGAGGTAGTGTTTAGAAAAAAAAAGCAATTGTGATCTCCTCTTTTCCCATGCTGTGTGCATGAATATTCTTATTCTTGCATAATATTTATTCCACAGGAATGTTGGAGGGTACCTTTTACTATAAATATTGTTTAAATCTTCAGAAATTACCCACAATTTCTTCTGTCAATGGTGCCTAAGCCAAGCAGGGGTATGAGAGCCCTTCATGCAAAATGGTAGGTGCCCCCTTTCCCATTGGCAGGGGGCACTCAGGGCTTTCCAGGATAAAGTATGAAACCTGATAAAATGAAGTAAACAGTTGTGCTACAAAAATTCTACGTCAAAAGTTTTCATTGCCCCAAGACTGAATACCCTGAGGTTCATTTATTCAGCTTCCAAGACACAAACTCTCAATGTCAACTGCTAAAAAAGGGTGTTCAGGGTTTAAAAAAAAGGGCAAAACCAAACTATGCATAAGCAAAAGAGGACACAGATAAAAAAAAAAATAACTTCAGAACTGTGTGAGGTGCCTGGGTATCCACATTTGCAAAACGGGGGATGATTCTGGTCAATAATGATAACGAGAATTGGCTTGAGCCAATCTGCGTCTGAATTTGCCTGATAAAATTTGTTTTTCTGGAAGTGCGCACATGATAGTTAAAGTGCCAGGGTTGTTTAGAGATTAATATTGGGGCGGATTGCTATACCTATGTGAAAACGGGGGTAGAAGAGGGTTGTTGTTATTAGGTTGTGGGCCATAATAGTTTGCAGTACATCGGCCAGACTGGCGAGGCTGAATCTGTTCTAAGTTTAGCTTTCACTTAATGTAAATTAGAAGTAACTACTAAATTAAATTACTTCAAGTATTTACTGAAATAAGAAAAGGGAGGATCTTTACCCCGCTTCGGGAACTCAAGAGTCTTCCTCTGATAGTAGCTAGTTACGACTTTTGTTCACAAGACTACATAAGGTGATTATTTTTTACTTTTCGGTTTTCAGCGCAGGAGGAAAAGCAAGTGTCACGATGGCAAAAGGACAGTAAGCAAGAAATACCGGATTCTGTAGCCTTGGGGTGCCTGGTTGGAAAGAGCAGAAAAAGGGGTTGCAAGTGAGCAAAATAAAGGGTGAAGGATTAAACGCTGAAGGATTAGGATTGTTGTCTTCAAATATATCAAGGCACGCAGAGCGGATAACAATCAATGAGAGACTAAGGCTATAAAAGGCAGAAAACAAGACTAGCAAAAAGATTCCCAAATAGGTATAGGCTGACAATTAATAAATTTAGTCTGGAAATTAGAGTTTAAAGTGGAAGGTTAAGAAAGTTTCTGGAAGAGGCGTTCAAAATGAAATAATGAAAGTTAATAAAGCCTGCCTACTTTTAGGATAGAAAAACCGTTTATGATGGTGATATATCATGAGCAATACAAACCATATTTTCAAGATAGGAGACTTTGAAAGTATTGATTCCATCAAATTCCAACAAATAAACAACAAACTCCCACTCTCCCACTCTCATCCTTCCAAATGCCANAAAGGATTGAAAATGTAACTCACAGTATCATGGCAGAGTTTTAATATTTTGAAAGAATGATTTTTGGTCACAATGTGCAAGTAGCCAGGTAGGAGGAAAAAACTATAAAGGCCTCTCTAGATTCCTATCACCAGCAATTTTAAAATCAAGATTGGGTATTCTCTGGTTTATACAAAAATGAATTCATGGAAATCTTATCATCTGTGTAACTGAAGGTCAGAATGGAATTGTCATTCTGGGACCTTCTGTTAAAGACTCTCTTAAATGTTCATCTTGCCCCAAACCAGACAAATTTTAGCCATTTTCAGGGACTCAGGCAAGAGTGACACAACTATGAAATCAACAACGTAACTCCTCAGAGTAGTGATCTTTTTAACTAAGATTATATTTAGTTATGAAAAGATGCAGAAGTTGATAGCCCTCTTAAACTACTAGCAGGCTGTTTACTTTTGAAAATTTTTTGTAGTTTTAAACTAATCAGTTACTTCTCTGCCAATTAACTTTAGATGCCTTTACTGATACCAAAACAAGGGGTATTGCTGTGTTTTCCAGAACATGTTCGCAGAAGCATACTTTCTTAGCACATTTTGTAAAAAATAATTACACAAAAGTTAAAGTCAACTAAATTCAGACTTGGTGCCTTTACTTACAAATGCAGAGTGTAATAACCTGGGTCTTACATTGCATTCAGTGGACGGAAATGCTAACACTTGGCAACTTGTGCCATAAAAAAATAACATAATGATAAAATATTAATCTAGCTTCGCCTTTAAGTGGGTAAAAACCTTTTTGGTTCAGTTGCTCACTCTGAAATTTTGGCAGAAGGCTGATACCTATGAGAGATGTCCATCCAGAGACTTCCACCCTTGGCAGAGGCTTGGGCAACTGGCGGCACTTAGACCCTCTGTAAATTACTGTGCATCCCTAATACTCAGTGGAGACGAGCAACACAGATGAATATTTGAAGGATATCACAAGATCAGATCAGATTGGCCTCATGTCTTACCGAACAACAGAACATTAAAACTCAGAAAAAGTCCTGGAGAAGTTCTTTTGAAAAATTACATGCTTCCCAGTGGGGAGGGATTACTCATTTGTGTATGGGGTTTTTGTTCCATGTATTCTACTTGGGTAGCAGAAGGACGTGGGACATGTGAGACATGTAAAATCCAATAGACTTGTGCAAGTAGAGCGGAGCATCTAATATTCTGTGGCACAAAATTGGTATTAAGGCATATGGTCTCGATCCAGACCGTGCTGTTGGGCTGCCACTGTGTAAAGAGCCAGTTGGTTTGTTGTAAAAACAGAAAGAAATATCCTAAAGAAAAGCTTGTGTTTTATTTTGTCCTTCACTGTGATTATTTGCACTATTTGAAGGTTGAGCTGAAGAAGAATCTCTCCCAATTTTTAGCATCCTTTTACAAATGCACTCCTGACCTTTACAAATGAATGAATATTTGTCTGGAGGTTCGCTGGGCTGCCTGTGCCATACCCAGATACATCTGCAAGTGCTGTAAGCAGACACCGCTTCTGAAAATAGGATCCACAAAAGGTGTTGCTAAGTGAGTGTATGTGAAAACATTTTTGTGCAGTGCAGTTTAAAACCCTCTGTCTGGTATGGAAATCAGAGAAAGAAGAAATCGTAAGTGTTCCTATTATTGTAAATTAACTTTTGTAGTTATTTATGCCTACCTTGAAAGGGAAATCTTTGGAGCTCGTTTATTTTGTGTGTATTACAGCTGATAGCACTCGCATTAATCTCTCTGTGTCTAGACAAAATGAACTTAAAACGTTGCACAGCAAAAGGGTTAAAAACCTCCAATGTTTAGAAGGATAAAAAGTGTTAATAATCCACAGAATGCAGTAGGTGTTTACTATTACATTCTACTTCCTGTTACTGCAGTCTAAAAAAGAAAAAGCCACTGAGCTAATTAAATTATGTAAGGAAGACGTTAAGAATCAATATTAAAAGAAAATTGGTTTTGACTACCGTCTGTATTTATGCTGAAGTAATGATGAGTAATACGATTCAGGTTTCATTTGTTCAAAGTCCACAAGATAATGTGCATGCTCAGCAGCAGAAAAATATACATCCAGGCAACAGACTACTATGTGAAAGTAATTTCACACCGAATGACAACATATAAAGCTTGTTTTTTCACAGTGGATGAACTTCTGGCTTGCCGTTGCTTGGCTGGCCTTCCTGGTTTTGTCAATAACAGCACAGGAAAGCAAGCAAAATAAAACTCACAGTTTGATGTCGTTCTAAGAGCAAAGCAAAGCAGCAGACAATGCCTGCTGTAAGCGCAGTGTTCATTCTGGCACAATGCAAAGAAACTGCAAAATCATTTCACTGAAATTTTAATGAACTTAAATGAGAGCACTGCTGTTTAATGGACTTTATGCAGTGGTCTGAAGCTCATCCTTTCGCAATATAGCTTTTCGTGGGTTGGCTTGGTTTGGTTATTTTCATTAGCACTTTACATCTGCCTCTTTTGAATGCCAGTGTGGATGCATCTGATCAAAAAGAACCCGGCTTGCGCTTGACTTTGTTCCAAGCCGTGAAGCGCAATGCACTGAGCAGCAGAGAGGGACCTGTGCAGCAGAGTGACGGCACGGTGACGTAATGGTGTGGATGGGCCTGTCACAGCATTAGCTTCAGACATCCAAGCCTAGAAGTTCTCATCTCCAAGTGTTAAGAGTTATATCCTTCCTATCACTGTTGTTACCCACACAAATCCAAATGAATCATTTCTGTCTTCTGAATACTTTCAGTGGAAATCAGGAAAGAAAATATTATTTTTTCTCTGTTGCTGATCTAATTTTGGCCCTTGTTCGATCCTCAGACAAATCTAGACTACCTTTGTTTTGAGCTGACACCTGGGCGAACTTCTGGTGTCAGTGTCCTGGAAAGAGATATCTGCATTTCCAGTGTTGGACTGGACCAGAGCAGGGTTTCGGGTAATGTAGATTTATGTGATATGAATTCCTAGCTACTTCTTGCAAACAACAAAATGTGCATGTTTAATCCCTGGTTCTGAGTTAGTATTCAATTTCTTAAAGTCAGGGCCTACTCTAAAAAAAAAGGCAATTAAGTCCTGAGCAAGATTTGCAAGAGGCAGTGGACAGTGGGCAAGTTGCTATCATAAATAAATGATCTGAGGTATAGGAACTTAGTGCCACAGGACATCAAAACCCAAACCAGCAGCACTTAAAGGCGTGCCTGGAGTAGCAGAGGGACGCACATCAATCCCAGTGAAGGAATGCAGTATGGAAGAGCGAGGAGGGAACTCACGGGTAGGAAGATGTTAGCAATGCATCTGTGGGAAACTCTAAGCAAAAAAAGAAGTGAAAAGCTTATTTCTGTTCCTATAGGATTACCTGATGTAATCTAAAGCACAAAATAATTAATTTCAAGATGAGATTGCTTGTCAGCTCAAGGTACTCTGCTGTCAAGAGTTCCAAAAGCAGGTTTCGGTCTTGCCATACTTTACTTTTTGAAGCCCAGTATAGCAAAATACTTGGGCAGGTATTTTATTTAGTATCCGAATGGTAGGGATATAAGAATGACTTTAAATAGTTGGCTTAATCTGTGCTCTTCAAGAAAGGAAGGTGTTGAGGAGAAAGTTTTCTGCTAATTTGTTGGGAGAACAATAATTTAAAACATTCTGTATACACATATTTTCAGGTTTCTCTGAAAAATTCCCACCTGTAGAGCAACAGATTTATTTTTTTTTATATATATATATAAAAAGATTACGTATATTTGTTGTATATATTGTTTTTATATATATAAAGAAACTGCAGATAAATAGAGTCTCAGTACCCTGGGGCAAAGATAAACATTTCACAGACGAAGTGCTAAGAATGTTGATATACGTCAATGTCAGGATCTCAACATCAATTGTTCTCCCAAAAGGGATCGTATTCAACTCCCTCAAAAAATCAGGGGAACCTTTTCTGTTACTTTAGTCATAGGCACTGACTTTAAGAAATTAAATACTAATACTCAAAGTAAGGGATTAATCATGCACATTTTGGTGTATGCAAGACATAGCTAGTAATTGATACCACATAAGTACACGTTACCTCAAACCCTGCTCTTCTGTTAGATACAACGAGGCAGTATGGAACAGAGAGTATTTCAGTGAAAAGAGTTATCAAGAAGTTAAAGTATGTTTTCTGTGGCTTTTGTGATTGCTCTCTCAACTGACATGACCTTCTTCTTGTACGTGTGTTCCTGTTGTATCACAAATGCCATTGAAGAGGGTGGGATAAAATCTGGACTCTTGCCTTTTTCTTTTTTTCCATCTTTCTAAAAATACTGTTTCGTTAATAGCATAGTGTTTTCCCAGATTGCCTATCCGTTGAGATGAAAAAGAGAACTCGTGAAGCTACTTTGGTGATAAAGTAGACAGTTCTGGTAAACACAACAAAACTGACCATCCTTTTTATCTACTCAATAATGCTAATAACAGCTCTAGACAGTGGGGAAGAAGTGGCTAATTGTCAGAAACCAAATATATTAGAGCCATCAAAAGGAGGGGCTGAGGAGGATTAACGCAAACGGATGAAATATGTAAGGAACAAGGAGGAGACAAATGATAAAAAGAGAAAAGGCAAGAACAGCAGAAGAAAGAAAGGTTCAAAATTTAGGCTTTGTTGAAGAAAGAAAAGTTTCATGACTGAAAAAGACGAGGTAAGAGAGGAAGATAGATAAAATGGGTGATAAATGAAAGGCAAGAGAGAAAGAACCATTCTAGGGACTACATGAAAATACGTGATTGCCACCTTTGACATTCACATGCTTTTTCTCACTAAGAAAGAATGGAAGAGGAGGTGGTGGAAGACATCAACTACGTAAACCTATAAGTCTAATTCAGATGTAACGTAACGTTCACTGGTATTTGGGAAATCCTATTTCTTGCCGACTTCCTGACAGAGCTGGAATTTGATTGCAGTCTGTCCTGGTTTGAGCGACACAGGACAAATTTCTCTTCTAATGCCTGGAAAAACTGTACTTTTAGAAGACTCTAGTGTCTGAATTTGTGAAAATATGTACTTTATAACCCACACCAGCTCTGGGGTGTGGGTTTCAAGGTCTCAGTGTTTCGAGCTCGCCAGGTGTGGGGATGAGGAGGACCGAGACCCGGGCACTTGCCCCAGGCTGCCAACAGGATTATTTCATACCATGAACGGCACATTCCATAGAAATTAGAAAGTTTGCTGAGAAGTTCTCTCTCTCCCTTGCTGGCTGCCATCCTGAGAACTCCTTGCCCTGGTGCCGGAGTCCTGAGCCCTTCCCTTCCTCCCAAAGCCACAGCGCTCGCTGTGTCCCACATTGGCTATTCCTGCTGGGAGTGCACAGCTTCCCGCTGATGGAATGGGCTGAGTATAATCCTGGTATATTTTATATCGGTATCGGGATCAATATTGATTAGTATTATTAATGTTAATTATTTAGTCTTATTCTATTAAACCTGTTTATATTTCAACCCTTGGGTTTCCTTGTTTTTCCCGATTCCCCTTCCCGGGTGGGGAGGCATTATTGGGTGAGCATGTCTGCACCACACAGCCCAAGTTGTGTCATGTCAAGATCCTGGACCAAGCTCTGAATGAAGAGTATTTGCAGGGGACATGTACCAGGGTGTTGTGCCCAAGCCAAGATCCCCTGCCTGTCACGGAGTACTTGGCCTCGGTGGAACAACAAAGCAGCGTGGGCAAAGAGTTTCCAGTGCCCAAGGTAGCTTGTTCCCATATCCCTATACGTTAGCATACTGTGAAGTATAGGTTTAATTCTTTTTTTTTTTTTTTTTTTTTTTTTTTTTTTTTTTTTTTTTTTTTTTTTTTGTTGAAGCCGTTTCATCTCCCAGAAATACTTCAGTGGTCACAAAGCTACAGAGCGTGTGTGAACAACAGTTTAGATTTTGAGCCAGTGAATCCTTGCATACCAATAACAACCACAAATACAACGGCTTTTGCTGTATAAAATGAAAGTATGCTTATCCAAATCAGTCTGCAGGACTGGAAACTTTGAAAAAATTCGCAAGTTCCACTTTATGGAACTGTTTTGAACAATGTTTAATTCACGTGATAAATTTTGAAGAATTGAACATTCTTATCATTAAATGATATTTTATTTTAAATTAAAATATGTTTCTAAATGCATGACAATAAAGTCTGATGTCTTAGTTACCCATACTTGTTCCTCTGAGAAAATAAAGTCTCAAATACCCTAAATTCCACAGTCTGGAGCAATTTAGGTCTCCTTAGAGATCACAGTTTGAACTACAAATGCAATAAGGGCTGCATCCTGCTGTAACTGAAATCCTTCCTAAGTCTACTTCTGCTTTTCAATCTCTCTAATTTTTCATTAGATCAAGAGTCACACATTTTTGTTGGCAGTAAAGCAATTCCAATTTGAACTGCCTTCTGTCTTCAATAGGAATTTTCCCGAAGTACAGAAATAAAAATGTAAAACTTTGCTGTGTTTCATTACTTTCATTCTTTTGAACATTGCTTCTCTGAAAGCTCTGTGTGAAATTATTAGAAGACGGGTTTTGAAATGCTTGTGAAAGTAGATGCATGTACGGGACTCAAAGGGCCTTATTTAAAAAAGAAATTTGCCAGTTACCCAGATCTCTGGTTGGTTATGCCCATTCAAGGATACAGAATCCATCATTCGTATGATTATTTTTACATCTGAACTTTTTTTTATACTAGATAGACTTGAAACTTTCAGGGTCATTTGCCCAGCATGTAGTTGAATGTCCTGTGCTATAGATTCCAATTAGCAAGACCATGTTCAATGGTCCTACACCACCAATGCTGTCTAACTGCTTTCCACTTGGCTTTATATGTTTCTTCTTTGTTGCAGCTGCAACCAGGTCTATCTAGCCTTTGATAGAAAAATTTCAATTACCCCAGGGAGAAGCTTTTAGCTTTATTAAGCATTGAAGTCTACACATTTGTTCTTCTGTTGAAGAGCAGTTCAAAAGGAGAGTTTCTGAGGAAGTAATCTGATAAATTAGGATAAGTCTTGTGGACTTTCACGGCTAATGTTTTTCCTGCAATCTGAGCCTAAGAATCTGCCAACTCAATGTACGGTTAAGTATTTCTTTAACACTTTTAGCCCCTGACAGATGTTTCTTATGCTTTACCAGTAAATGGCTCTTCAGTGTCTTTTGAGACTGCTGTGCTCTTGGCATAGAATGGCTGTCACAGAAGGCTGGGGAGCTGTGCTCTAGAATGAGGGATAGGGACAGAAAACTCTTCCCATCTGGTGGCTTTATACTGGCCTCTGAGTAAATGAATGGCTTCCTTTCTTAGATGATGGGTGTCAACTTATCGCTCCCTTGTTGCCAAGAGTAACCTCAGTTATCTGAGAAAAAGCAAGGACTGCCTACACCAGATCTCTAACCTGCCCTCGCTTTGTGTGATCGGCCTCTGAGGGAAGAGGCACAGAAGAGTGACACGGAAAAAGCTAGCAATAACACTGCTGAAAGTCACATCTGTGTAGATAAAAAAATGAGCTGCTCTTCCTAATGCTGTCAATCTTGCATTTTACTTCATTGGTGGGTTCATTTACGGAAGTATATAAGGCTGTCATTTATCCTTTTCAATGTTTGAAAATCCCACAAAAGTTTCACGACAGTGGTTTGAAATCGAATCTTTCATTATTGTCTCTATCTTGCAAATTAATTTATTACTGTATTTGAAGTCCTAAATGCCTCTTGAGAGAGCTGAACATACAGTCTAACAATCTACCCATAAAGAGCAAACATGAGTTATACATTTAAAGAAGATAATCTTTCAGTTGTATGGAAATCCTGTCACTCTTGCTTTTCTGTTTAAGCTTCATGTAATAAACCCTTTCTGTCTGTTTGCAGAAAAGTTTTGGCTCTCCCTCACTCATCCCTGTTCTGTGTGGCAGAGGAACATGGTGCATTAAATTGAGCCTGTGACGGGGGCACACAGCTAGATGAAATGAATATCCCCAAATTAGAAGCACACTAGAGTTCTTGGATGAAATATGTTTTCCTATGAATCCTCAAGAGAGAGTGAGGAGGAAACAAATAGCCATGGAGAGAGTTCTCCAAAAGCACGATCCCACCTAAGCCTGAAGCTGCGGGATGCCTTTTTTTGAACCACTATGGGTAGCAGCCACCATCGGTTTCAAACATAGGTAGTAGAATTTACATAAGCAAATCTCATCTGGCTAAATACTGCCCTATAAATATACATATTATAATCTGTTATTAACACACAAGATTATATTGTCATAATACATCAAAATACTACAACTGGGGATTTTGAATGAATTACCGCTCTTCGTTCCCGTGCACCCATCATAAGGCCAATATGCCACCTACGTCTCTCTTACAAGACAAATACCTCCTCTACTCTCCCTCTGGGCAGAGGCATTTCCCTGTTTCTCAGCAACTCAACTAACAACAAATACTCCCACTAAAACCAAAATAAATTGAAAAAAGAAAGAAAAGGAAATCCCCAAACTGTTTGCTCTCTCTTAGGAAAGCAGTATTTCATGGTGCAATAAAAATATTAAGACAGAGGAAAAATAATTAAGATTACAGAAATTAATTCTGTATCAAAGTCCACAGAAGGACTCCTGTTGACATCAAAGCTTTGGCTTCTCTTTGATAATGAGATTACACATCATACTTGATTTTCTACATGTTCTTCTCTGTAGAGTAGATGTAATACCACTGTCTGCCAATGATTCTGCACAAAATTCAATCAGTTGAAAAGCAAAGGATATATTTTTTGTACCACTACCTTTGGAAAACCTACAACCCAAGACCTGACACCATAACCTTGGAGCTGAAGCTGTAGTTGGAGCTTCTGTTTCCAGTGTTTCATCATGTTGTGCATACATAATATTGTAGGCTTTCACTTCCAGTCAGTCAAGACCTCTGCCTTTAAAATTTCAACTTGTGTCATCTACCCAGCTTCTTTCAATACATTTGTATACATGGAATTACATGAAACTTGGTAAACGATTCTGTTGACAGGACAGAAAAGTGGAAAAAAATTGATGTCCCACTCTTACCTGGTTGGGTCTAGAAAAATTAGCTGGAGTAAAATGCAGTTAGGAGACTGTGGGTAAGACTGAACATAAAGAAAGGGTTAACTTGCTTATGAAAAAACCATATCTCTGCCTATCCCCTTATCAGAATATAAGTAGTATCATAAACCAAATACCCAGTATTACTCTGATACTCTGCATCTTCTGAATAGTCTGGTAATGTAGCCTGCTGAGATTTTGACGTGTAGCCTTTTAAGAGAAGACTTGGTAAGCTGTAAGGGGGTAGAGTCCTTTTGAAGCTCTGTTGTGCGCAGGTGCCAAGTCGCTATTCCAAAGTTGAAGGTATATGTTGCTGAATCAGTTGTTGCTAATACTGACATTTAAAGCATCAAGAGAAAGTACTGGAGGAAAGTCTTGCAGGTGCCAGACAGAGAGACGTCTATATTAAGACTTATGCTGAATCGTTAATTTTTAGTTATCAGCAAAACCAAACTAAGAACCTGCGTGCTCAGCTGAGAACGTTATTGGTGCAGCTTCTTCATGCTTTACAGATAACAGTCGCTTTCAGTATGAAATGCTGAGATTTTTTTTTTCTCCTAGGTTTGAATTCTTCAGTTCAAAACATACTGCTCAAACTTGGTTACTTAACAAGCAAGGAAATTTTTGATGTTTCCATCAGTGTAAGATCTACTAAATTTTCTGGGATTTGGGGTGTCTTCAGTGCTGCCTGTGTGCTTCAAGAGGAGAGGCTTTTTTAAAAAGCACTTACAATCCACTAAGTAGAAACCATAATGTTCATTAATACTGAACCCAAGCTATGAAGTTCATCGGAACATGGACTGAAGGAGATCACCGTCTCAGTCAGGGTACATCTAACCTGTAGCTTGAGAAGGCCAACTTCATCGTCCATATGTGAAAACACTACAGTCCATTGTCGTTTGGAGGCAGCTGTTATGCTGGAATTGTCACATAAGGTGTTCCCATCCTACCTCCAGCTTTTCCCCTTCCCCCCGAGACCTTCTGCCTCCTTTATTTCATGGACCTCTAATGAAAGATCCCGTCGTAATCATCTATACCAGGGCACAGTTTAGATTACCTGCACAGAAGTCCTTCTCACTACATTAACTTCACATTCTATTAAGCAAAGATCTCCTTACTAATCAAATGTTAGTTGGAGAATCTCTCTGCTCCTAGGGATACTTCTAAGGCACTAACATTAGAGAATGGCAACCAGAGGTAGATCGAGGTGTGAATGAATCACTTTCTTTAGGATTTATGGTTACCCAGTGTAGCGCACAGTGTGAGACAGTGAATGGGGGCCTGTGTGTTAGAAATCACAGGAATGATCTACAAAGCATAAGAAAAAAATATAAAGTGCTGGAGAACACTTCGAAGAAGCCAGGGTCTGCTGCAGGGATTCTGTGAGAATCTCAGCCAGTGCTTTTCAGCATCTTCAGTCATTGTCTCTTTTCAGTAAATTAAGACACCTCTATGCTTGATCATTATAGTAGTTCACAAAGCAAGGAGTAATTTCTGTCTCTCTGGCTAACGATGGTACCTCACAGGCTGAGAGGACCACTTCAATGAAGTGGCATTGTATCAGCAGGCCGGGCACTCATGCACATGCAGAAAATGTTTGTGTCTTAATGCATTTTTTCCTCTCCAAAGAAAACATAGATTCTATAGCCTTCTTGTATCATTCCTCTTCCTGCATTCCTCCACTTCAAGATATTCTGTTTAGAGCATGTCTTCATTCCTTTCTCCACACAACTAAACAGCAGGTAAGTATATTATAGTCTCAGGCACAGGAACTCCCCTCTAAAGAAATATTCAAAGTCATTGCAATGAAGAGGAAATAAACAAAAATGACAAACCCTGCTTATTAGTTTCTTGTAGTATGTAGCTGCTATTCAGCTGACAAATTAAATGGTGGACAGAAAAGAACACTACTACTACTCCTATATATATATTAATATTACTCTGAAGAAGGCAGCAGCAGTCCTTGCCCTCATCCCATCAGCAACATTAGCTGGCGCCAGCTAATGGGATCTCTACTATCAAGAGTTGTCCAAGCCTTAAAAGAATCTATTCAAAGCAGAGAAGGAACAGAGGGCTGTTACCCGGGTGAAGGATACAACACCCTTACTTTCACTGTGCTTTTTCATCCCACCGGTAGAACAGCTTTGTCTGAATCTGGCTACAGCATGGAGGGAGTAAAAGATAGACTGTGCACATAAACATCTTGCAAAATTAATGCCACAGAGTTAAGTTCAACAGGAATCTCGTTTTGATAGGAAAAAATACTAATTGCATGGAATCACTGCCTCCCGGGAACAACCCCCCTAGCAGGTAGTTGTACCTACAGGACGAGTGGCTGGGCTCTGCCTAATCCTCAGAAGACTGATCTCATACACATCACTGGCTTGCAACCATGAAGTTATAAAGGACCACCAAGACTAAAAGCTTGCGGCACACTTCACAGTCCAAGTGGCACCTGGTAGTCACCAGAAAATAGAAGCCTCAGCACATCTAATTGCAGAGCTTCAGAGCAGCCTGTGCAGCCCAGCGCATGGGCTTCACCCTGGGTTGGGAAGGAAGCCTGGAGCGAGAAGCACAGTACCAGCACCACTGCTTGACTGCTTGCCTCTTGCATTGATTCACCTCTTCTTCCAAGAGACTATAAGAACAGAAGGGTTGCAAATTTTTTGCAATCTTCAGTATTTGCTTTTTCCTTTATCTGCTTTAATCCTTTTTTTTTCCTTGTGAGAGATATCCAAAATATTTTAAATTTAATTTTAGTATTTGAAAATGCAGTTAGGCTGGTTCATCATAAGCAACTGCAGTCTATCTGGGAAAAGTGCCAGAAAACTTTATAATAGTTTTAAGTAGTCTGAAACAATAGTTGGATAAGCTTACTTTTGTGAAAAGGAAGAGATTAGCCACCATCGAGGAACTGAAATGAAAAGGAGACCTTCATACCTTTGTCAGAAAGTTTTGTTCAGGTGCTAAAGGTTTTTTTTAACTTCCCTATACTAAACACTTTTGAGGTACGGATGCAGCAGATTAAATTGTTCAGGGTTTATAATCAAAGAGCTCATAATGAATTATGGAGAGTTTACAGTCAGTCCGTGGAACTGATGATCTGATAATTTAATTTCATGATTTGATTCCAATCCAATATGTCAATAGCTGATGAACATCTATTTATATAACAAAATACTTCCATTAGTATTCAGTCAGTAAGTGGACTGCCTTAGCTTTCACTTTAGCTTAATACCACTGATACCAGCTCAGTTTTAGTTTCCTGTTTTTTGGTTTTGTTCTCCCACCCCCTTCCCGAGAGATTTAATAATTTTTAAAACAAAATAATAATTTAATTACAAATGTTTTGTTTTTTTTTCAATAAGCAGCACAGACCAAGAACCTTTCCATATTGAGTGAATATTAAGTGGTCAAGGAAAAACCTGATGGGCCCCCAGTTAGCGTTTGGGTCTCTCACATTGTCCTACTCATAGATCACACTAACAGATCGCAGTCAGTCATCTCGCTCAGCACACAGACTTGTACCTTCCAACAAGGCACACTCCAAAAATATGTCAAAGGGGTCACCTCCGTAGTGTGACCCTGCCATGGCACTGAGCAATAATCTGTGTCTGACAAAACGTGCTCCTAACGCAATTAAAACTGGACCAGGCAATACCCTTCTTAACCCTCAAGAAGGCTCCAAGATTGAAGACAATACACGAGCCAGCTGGAGAAAGCAAGTGCCCCGTTTTCCTTAAGTCCATCCTCTATCTCAGCATTAAACTCAATTCTCTCCCCCCGCCCCCCCCTCCATACTGAATCTCTTCATACACTGC
This sequence comes from Stercorarius parasiticus, assembly GCA_013396915.1. Lineage (NCBI taxonomy): Eukaryota > Metazoa > Chordata > Aves > Charadriiformes > Stercorariidae > Stercorarius > Stercorarius parasiticus. The sequence continues at coordinate 697,703 of VWZL01002912.1, read as the reverse complement.
ATTTCCCTTAATATTCGGTGTTTACACTTGGTGATGCATTACACTGCCTATCGCCCCGTCTCTGGTGGATACTCACTCTTTTGGCCATAACAGCAGTAAAATTACCCAGGGTAGACACCTGCAATGATATGAACAACAAAGGTGCTACACTTAAATAATTCTCTGTAGAATTTCATGTAAACTCACCTGGCAGGTAATGATTTGAATATGAAGATCCTCCTGGACTGCTTGAGTTTTCCATCCAGCTGGGGCCTTGTCTCCATCAGGAGAGGAGAAAGCCGAGGAGCTGAGGTTATGTGGTTCCACCTCCAGTCCCTCCTGCTGCTACCTCCACACCAGCCTTTTGCTGAGCTGGCACTTATGATGCTTTTTAGTCAAACAATATTCAAAAAGGGTTTTACCAAAACTTTGCATAATCTAAAGCAAATGCCTTCTTTTCACCTCAGAGTCCTTTGACCAGACTTACTCATATGAAATCCTTCTGAACTGATACATGCAAAAACTTACAATTTAAAGACTGAATACATATGGTTCCTGTTACTGCCTTCTCTTGCAAAAGCTGTAATTCTCCCAACACACAAAAGCACGATCCATGACAAGTATGCACAGGCACAGACAAGAGATGCTGTCATTTATGTGTTCTGCATATCAGTTCCCCGTTAGTAAAACCCAGAGCGTCCTAAGGCTGCTAAAACGTAGCCTTACTGCAGAAGTGATTTACCTCTAATTGCACATGATATTTAACAGTCATTCTTAGATTTTTTTTCTTCTTTTGTGGTGGGAAAGTGCCTACAGCAAATCTGCATTTCGGCCTCTCCAACTTTAACCTCCAAAACTTGAAGGGGCTGCATTTTGGACACAGCAGGAATACAATGAATCTTATTTTTCTGTATTTTGTGATGCTGCTGCCATCTAGAGTATAAAAGTAATATTGTCAAGAAACACCATCAGCAGTATTTAATTAATGGATTTTGTATTAACAGTGAGCAAGTATAATCATAATCATACATTTTTCTCTATTTTGTTCCACTGCTGCCACCTAGAGTTATAAAACAAGTATATTATTGTTCTAACTACAGCTATTTAATTGTGGCTGTTGATATTTGTGGGTGATACCTTACTTTTCCATAATTTTCTCATTGCTTTGGCTTGTCTCTTTGTCCCAAATGTCAGTATAGCCCAAGTATTGCAGCTAATATTCTCTTTTTAAAAAATTAACAAAGTGGTTAAGCCAAATCATTAATTTGTTGTGATTTTAGTTTTTTAAAGGTAATCTTTAAATAAGAAAATATCTTAGGTCAACCTGACATTTTTTTCCCGGTTGCAGGACATCATTCATCATAAAAATTTGACTTAATATTCATATGAGACCTCCTAATCAGAATTAATAGGGAAAAAAATAGGCTGCCATTGTCATTAACGACAGGCAGTTGCTGTTACTCCTGTAAAAACCCCCAAGATTTTACAGAACCTTTTTTTTTTTGTCCACAGAAAGCAACACACATCCCTTGGGGACTGTAAAACAATCAATAAAAGAAAATATGATTCTATAAAATAATGAATAATAGGTTACCAAATCTGCAGTCACTAGTGCATGTGACCTCCTTGTATATTTGAAGGTTCAAAAGAAGTCTCCTTTGATGCCTAGTTGGTAACTACAGAAATTCCTGGAAGAAATCCTAGGCATTCTTGTTCTTTTAGCCTATTTAATTTTTAGACAGCTTTGGATGACTGCACTGGAGGTAACAGCAACCCTCCAAGATCAAAAAGCTACCAACTCTTTACCTGGATTGTTCCTTCCTCTTTGCTGATGTAATCACTTTCATTATCCCTCTTCAGGTGGCCTGGACAGCTTACTTTGTTGGGAATCCTCAGCTTGTCATGTCTAGTGGAAACAGTAGCACTTTCTATATCTTTGTTTGACAGCTCTATTACAGTGCCTCAAAACTCAGGAATTTAATACATAGGCCTCCTCAATATCTCTAATGGCAAATTTCATGAAAAAAAACCCCTTTTCTTGGACTTTGATCACCGAACTTTCTCTAGCTGGCTGTTCTTGGTTCCCAGTTCCTCTAGCTGTGCCCCTTGCCTTCTTTCACCTACCTATGAAGTAAAGCCGATGTCCTGGTTTTGTCTTTTCAAACTATCCTTATGAAAACTAGTCACAGCTCTTGTCACAATGGCTTCACCTTAATAGCAACATGAAAGTCAGACGTGCTTCTGTATATCCTCGGAATAGCTCACCCCAGGCAAACTGCTGCAGATGACACAGGTAGCCAAATGAAGCAAGGTTTTATTCTGGGGTTGGTGTCGTTTGTCTTTTTGGTTGTAACATGGAAACTTTTGAATAATACATCCAATCAGTTCTACAGTTCCTCAAAGAACATCCTAGCAGAAATGCATAGGTATTTACAGATTTAAGCAGAATCAAATGAGAAAGAAAGTTAATCAGGGAATATATGAAGCTCAGATATAGAGCTGGCAGAACCAGAAGCTTCAATATGATCTGTAATTGTCTACAGATCAATGCTATTAACAGTATGCAGTGCAACAACAAAATATCTTGTCTCTGCTTTTCTTCTCACTGTAGGAATAAGAGAATTAATAAGGATGTGAAAGATAGGTGTGGAGGAAAGAGCCGAAGAGCCCAGGATGCATAAAGGATGATGAGCGAATGGTTTGGGGATGGGAAGAGCCCCCGTGAGGCCAGAAGGAAGGACTCACCACTGGCGATGTCCGAGCGTTGGGAGGGGACCCATAGTGTCTGACGCGATGAAGGAGTCAGATGCTTCAGGGCGTTCCTGAAAATGTAACAGACTGGGAAAGTGGTGGATAGGACCTTCACAAGCTAGACAGACCAATATAACAATTGTTTAGTGTAAGGAAAGGCCTAAAAAGCAGTCTCCTGAAGTATTCATTGTCCTGAACAGTGACTACCCTGTGAGATTATACAAGAAAAATAATCCCATGCAAGTTTAGAAATAGCCTTTGTGTTAAAGGTATAACAAAAGCCTTGGCAATAGGCGGTTGTTATCTCCTAACCTCAGCTATATCTGAATAATGATTAAAAAAAAAGATGTGTAAACTACATAATCACTACTTGCAGTAGCTGTTGTAACCCCTCGCTCATACTGTCTGTATCCTCATAGACTATCCTGAGTTTTGTCTGAAGAGCTTCGATCCTTCCTGTAAAATTGACGCAGGGGTGAATGATAATACATGACTTTTATGAGAATGGACTATCTGTTATCTTCCCCGGTTAGTAACCACTGTCTGAAATTAATCTTTTTTTTTCCAGTTTGAAATAGGGGTCATTTGTTATCATGTTTCATTTGGTCTGTGGTGACAATCATTTTGGGACCTCTTGTTTTTGTTAGGTATTGGCAATATTTTTCTTTTCCTTTGGCCTCTAAGTCTCAGAACTGGTAATTCTAATAAGTGACACTCTCAGTTTAAGAAAAAGGTATTATGTTGTTGATACTTTGTTGTTTTTTTTTTAAAATCAATTTCTCTGGTATTTATGCTGATTTTTCTTCTAGTACTTGTGATCATAAAAGCCAGGGTGTATTATACTTCCACTGATGTAACAGAGAATTACAAAAATGAGGCAATTGTAACTTGTAAGCGATTATCTATGAACTTGCATGGAATCCCATCTTGGCCAAATTATGGTAAGACTTTGTCATTCAGCATATTCTATTCTAACTCAATATTTAAAATGAGAATTGATCAGAAGATTGCACCACTGGCTGATCATCTAGTAGAAAGATTCATCCTATATAAGATTCTTGAGGGGTTTTTGTGCTTTGACTTTAAAATAACCAATAATTTGTTTCTGTAACTTTTCCATTTTTTAACTTCCAAGGCTTTTTGCCTGGGATGGACCTCCTTGTAGCATAAAATCTTCATGGTTGGAAAGGACCTTTGAGATCATCGAGTCCAACCAGACACACACAAAAAACCCCTACAACCTCTGTCACTAGAGCATGCCCTGAAGTGCCAAATCTACACGTTTCTTAAATCCCTCTAGGGATGGTGACCCAACCACCTCCCTGGGCAGGCTGTTCCAGGGCCTGACCACTCTTTCAGGAAAGTCATTCTTCCTAATATCTAATGTAAACCTCCCCTGCCGCAGCTTCAGACCATTTCCTCTGGTCCTGTCATTATTCCCCTGGGAGAAGAGGCCAACACTCACCTCTCTGCACCCTCCTGTCAGGTAGTTGTAGAGGGCAGTGAGATCTCCCCTCAGCCTCCTCTTCTCCAGACTAAACATGCCCAGTTCCCTCAGCCTCTCCTCATATGGCTTGGTCTCCAGACCCCTCCCCAGCTTGGTAGCTCTCCTCTGGACCCGCTCCGGCACTTCAATGTCCCTCTTGTACAGAGGGGCCCAGAACTGAACACAGCACTCGAGGGGAGGCCTCACCAGTGCCGAGTACAGAGGCATCATCACTTCCCTACTCCTGCTGGCCACGCTGTTTCCGATCCAAGCCAGAATGCTGTTGGACTTCTTGGCCACCTGGGCACACTGCTGGCTCATGTGAAGCTGGTTGTCCACCAGCACCCCCAGGTCCTTTTCTGCCAGGCAGCTTTCTAGCCACTCTTCCCCAAGAGTGTATCCTAGCAGATACTGTCCTTGAGCATCAGCCTGAGCGGAACATGCAACTGGTCATTGCCCAGGAACCTCAGCACGTAATGGTCTTTTTTAAAGGGTCACCTTGTTGTGTGCCACTGTCCCTTTTGGTGCTCCGAAGATTTGCCAGTGAATACAACTCTGTAGTTAGTATCATTAATCCTTTTCTAACATTTGGTTGCTGTCTTGTGTAGTACAGTCTGTGTCTCAAAGTAGGGGACTAATTAGTTTTACTTCAGATAACCAGTCCAGAGATAATTACTTATTCTTCTTCTAGAACCCTAAAGATTCACGTCATGGCATTGTGATGGCTTATAATTTCTGGGCTGGGTTACGGCTAAAGAGAAAATTTGGGAAGAGGTATCTACTATGAACCGACAAAACATTTCTGAACCTCCTTTACTGAGTTGGCTCTACCCAAACTAATGGCTTTTTTGCCATTACAACACTGCATTTCAAAATGTACTCATGGTATCTGCCACTGTCTTTGGATCCTCATCTTGTTTTTTCAACAGTGAGTTTATTATTACCTTAGTAGATGTCTGAATTTATTCAGCAACTATGATTTTAACCACTTAACGTTCTTTCGGTGTTAACAGTTTAGCCCAATGGAATTTATATCAATGTGTTGTTACCTTTTGCACGTGAAGAACTTAAAGTGCTTAAGAGATTTAAGAAAAGCATTTGAATCCCGATCAGTGGGCAAGGTCTACCCAATAGACATGACTGATGGTTTCATTCTGCAGCCTGCTCCTCAATCCAAATTCACATGGGATCCCTATTGCATTGTTTCAAGTGCTATTTTCATCTCCTTGTAATGGGATTCAAAATGGTTCATCCGTAAGAGTTCCCATTCCATTTACATTATTAAACAAGCACAGCTTTTGCTTTTGACAGTAAGTGGTCAGGTTCATAATGCCTCTAGTAATTATCTTTCACTGAATACCAATATTTATTTTAAAATTTAAATCCAGGAACTAATCAGGTACAAAATCCTGCTTTGAAAATGTATTTAGAGCCTCAGAGAGAACTGCTCCCATGTGACAACAGCTTTGTCCTCAAGCTGTTTGTCCATATATGTTTGTTTGCTCTTACACCCTAACAATTTTGCCTGAGTGGTGCATGTTTGCATTGTATAAGCAAGTCATACAAAGCAGAGAAAGGTAGTACAATTTATTAGACCAAATGCTATAAATGGGAAAAAGACAAGCTTTTCAGTGCGTATCCCTGTCTTTGGGTTTGAAATAGCCACAGGAAAATTTAAGCTGAGGTTTAATACAATTGTGACAGCTTAGCTAGACACATTATTGCACCCCTTTTCATGGAGCAGTTTTGAAATATTTTACAGTTGTCCTACATTTATGAAAACCAATTTGTCCTTTTTCACCTTTTTCTAACTCTGTTTTATAGAATCATAGAATTGTTAGGGTTGCAAGAGACCTTAAAGATCATCTAGTTCCAACCCCCCTGCTATGGGCAGGGACACCTCCCACTAGATCAGGTTGCTCAGAGCCCCGTCCAGCCTGGCCTTGAAAACTTCCAGGGATGGGGCTTCCACCACCTCTCTGGGCAACCTGTTCCAGTGTCTCACCACCCTCATGGTGAAGAACTTCTCTGTAGTTGTGCCAAGGTATATATTTCTAGTGAATGCAGTTCAAGTCTGTAACTGTTTGCTAACACTATCATTTGGAAAGATGACTTTTTCAGTAACTCTCAAAATATTCAGTCAATTTACTGCAATAATTGCTTTGGCCTCTATATTTTTTCTACTATAAACATTTGGTCTGATTAACCTCAAATTATATAGAATCATTAGCTAGGTCTGAGCCATAATGATCAATGATCTTATCCAACAGTTTATTATAAAGAAAAAGTATTTTTGCCAAGTGTTGATCAAAGGAGTCTTGAAATATATTCCCTTTAAAAACCACTGTACAGCAAAAAACCCCAAAAGTTCCAACTCCCATCCCTGGGATTATTTCAGTACTTTATCCCATGACTGATTGTTGAAAAAGACATTGTTGGCTGCAATGGGTTGAAATGTAGCCACTGGACTAAAGAATCACAATCATCCATCCTTTCTCTGGCTCCATAAATATCTAAACTGCAGCAGCCTGCACAGAAGGAGCCAGCCCATGTGCTCCCTTGTCCTACCTGTGAGGCAGCAGAACGCACAGGCTCAACTTCAGGCATCTGGAGAACTTTAAAGTGTGTACAGCTGGGGGATACACATCTCCAATGACAGACAGCAACTCCATGGAGCATCTGAGGAGACCGGAGAAAATTTTGGTTATTAAGTACCACTTTAAAAACAAAGCCCTCTGTAGATCTAATTCTACAATAAATAGATAAATTCCGCCTGAGATTTTCTATCAAAGTAATTAGTCATAGCTTGTACCCCAGATTTTATGAAAACTGCACATCTTTGTGTTTTATTTTGGGTTTGTCTGATGGAGAAGAGCAAAGTTTGACAGCAGGCAGTATGTGGGGGGGAGGTTTCAGTATCCACATTAGCTTTGAATAAAGTGCCGGTCTCCAAAAGAAGGCCTTTCCTGCTTTATTGCAGTATTCAGAACTTTGGATTTTGAACTAAATGTCTCAGTTTTACTACATAGGGTCTTAGTGTGAGTCTAGGTTTGTCCACTGGTTCAGTGGATATTCTGTGAACTCTTATCTATAGTTACCTACAGCTGTGGGGGGCTGGACTCAGTAAACTAGGGGACACCTTGCAATTCCAGCTATCTTGGGGTTTAAAAAAGAAGTAAAAAAAATAAAATAAAATCTAGGGTCAAAAAGCCCTAGAGTTCCAGTAGTTTATCAGAATTATTTCAAAGGCAAGACTGTAAGGCTCCCTAAATGGTTCTGCCAAGATGAAAACAGAATTTTGTACAACACACCCAGCAAGCCCGTAACTTACCCTCATATTTAAGAACTGAACTACGGAGACCATGAAATTATCAAATAGTGTCAATGCTAATTTTTATTCATTGGCAACTGCATTACTTCTCGAGGAGGCCACTAAGGGAGTCATGCTTTTCCAAGCAGTGCTATGTATTCCAGGCATAGCCAGGAGTTCCAAATAACAGTCTGGAAAGCCAACTAGCAGCCAAAAAATAATGATTGGTTGATGTAGTGCAATTCTCAAATTTCTTCCTCTATTAAACTAAAGAGACAGTGTTACTTCAGAAAAAAAATGCTTGACACTTATTTAAAAAGTCTAGCTTCTAAAGTTTTGTTTGAACAACAGATCTACCAGATACGTATTATTTAGGTATTCTAGTACATTTTCTGTTGTAGGGAATTTTATTATAAAATAATAATAATTTTATTTCAGGAAAAATTATTGTTATCCAAACCAGGGAAGTTATTTCAGAATAAAGTCACTTGTAATTGGAAAGAAACTATTTACATGGGGGAATTACTCCAGAATCGCAAAAGGGAAATAGTTCTTCTGGGATGGTTATGCAAACCAATTTCAAAATGTAGCCCAAGTGTGACTCAACAGAATATGCCCAAAATGCAGGCCCTTACATGCTTGAGGTGGTACATAAATTACAGCAGTGGAAACGCAGAAAATTCACTGAAGTCCTGTGTTTGGATGGCTATTTGCCACGCTATGTTTGCAATATCATTATGACAATTTTATTATTATTTAGTTGTACTATAATAAGTCCAGAGACCGGAATCAGGGCACTCTGCTAGGCAGTGTTCAAGCAGACTTGATGTGGTCATCCCTTCCCAAAGCAGCCAGGGAGTAACAATGGAAAAGTAGCCAAAAGGTGCTGGTATGAGGAGTTAACCCACTGAAGTCAAAGGTTTTAGGTCTGAATTTAGAATCAAATTGCTTTTCTTTTTAAACAAGGGCTTTTTCCCTATTGCCTGTTTCTTTTTTTTCTGTCTGATTTCATCGTGAAGACATAAAGCTGAATTTGCAAAATCACAGCTATTTCCATGGCAACAGATTGTGATGTTATGGTGGCCACTGTTGGAGCAAACAAAACAGGTGACCAAGCTGTTGGGATAAGGAAGGAGTAGGAGCACTTTATGACCATAAAGATGCATCTCTAAAATCATCGCTGGTTGGTATCATACCCATTTCATAGACATCCACTACCACTTCCCCCCCCCAGGCCATGATTATTTACAGATGATGGGTTAAAGGGCTGATCTAACAAACAGTAAAGTCAACTGGTTTTTTTGGAACTGTGTTGGACAAGACAGCAGGCCACTATGAATGTGATGGAGGTAAGCAGTAGTATTCTTGTTTAAAGGGGATATAAAATAACTTGATGCTGTGTGACTTATCCAACATCATGTAGTAGATCTCTGAAAGATCTGTCATGGGACTGATAAATGACAGAATTCTTGTCCTATTTTTTAATAAATTACAATCTAACTTCAACATTCCACTGACTCTTCAGGTTTATATCTGCCCAAAGAATTCTACTCAAAAACAGTGAGTTTCTATTTTCTTTAGGAGAGACGATAATTTTCAGTATTATAGCTTTAAATTTAAAATTTGATTTAAACTCCAAGGTTAAACTCACATTGAAGTTCAAAAAATTAGGATAGAGAAAAAAAATTAAGAGGAAAAAAAAGAATTCTGATTCCATATATTAGCAACTTACTTGAATATAACATTATTTGTAGAAATATAAATGTTATCTTTAAAACTATGGAACTCAGTTCTGCTGCCATTGAAGCCAATGGAGATTTTGTTTCAATCATCCCCACTGTCAGGTTTATATTTAAAAAAACATTTTATTATAAAGAGATATATATTTTAAAAGTGCCCCTTTGATAAATGGCAGCAGCAGAATGGAATCTTTGAATAAGCTCTTTGAAGCCTGCAGTTTTATGAGCTCGGTGCCTTCAGAAGCTTCTAAAGTAGTTATAGACAAATGGAGACAGCCAAGGCTTTGCACGCTTACTTCAAACATAAGTGAGCGACTAACAGAAAATTGTAGTGGCCATTAAAACTTCAAAAGAGAAGTGTGACCTGAATATTACTTGTCACAGTATAGAATTGGTTACTGGAAGATCTGATCAACTTTTTAAATTGTAGGGTCTCCCCAAATGCCAAGATCATGACTTAGATCAATTATTCTGTCTCAAATAAAATTTTATTCCTGAGATCTCACTTATGATACCAGTGAAAGCTGGTAGTCAGATGATGCTGGCTCCCCCCTCCTTGCTTCCAGCTAAATCTTGCTACAGCTGCTGTTCTTATAAGCTACTCTACCTTCTTCCTACCTCTTATGGTATCCGTGCCCAGAAAGCCTTTCCTGCTGCTGCAGGACAGAAAACTGTCCTCTCTTCTTACAAATTCCTCTTCACAACTCCCTTTTTTCCCAGTACTTCTCCTGCTATGACCAAACTTTCTAGCCATCCTACAGACCCAATCATACAAATACGTATGATGCAGTTCAAGAAGCTTAAGAGGTCCCTGTTACCAGCTCATCTGCTGGTTACCTAACCCCCATGGGAAGCCTGGCAACTCTCTGTGTGAATTGTTAATCCTTTGAAAAACCTAGTGATCTAGTAGTCTGGCATTTATTTCTCTTTCTGTTCTTTGTCTGCCAGATGTCATCTGTTTCTTTGTCAAGTCCTATTGTATCTCACTTAGCCTGCAAGGTCCTCAAATGTAATGACTTCTTTAATTATAATAAAGAAAAAATAAAAGTATGCGTAAATATACAGTTATATGTAACAGTATTTACATCTTAAAAGTTATGCTTCATTCTCTGGAAAACAACCAGAAACAACTAGAGAATTTGAATGATTGACCTTTATATGTATGGAGAAGGGAGATAATCTGGTCTTTTACTATTTCTTTAGGTCTCAGAACTAATTGTAACTTCTTATAGATCCTCTGTTTATGGATAAAAAAATTATGACCTGTATTTTATCCTATCTGGGGCTTTCAAGCTCGCTGTAGTGAAGTTATTTGGACGACTCATTTGCATGCATAGAGTTGGATGATTGAGCCCCACATTTATTACTTACTACTCATCCAGAAAGGTGGAAAAAAAAAAAAGTGGGAATGCTTGTTACTCATCTGGAAGGCTTCCATTTTGATAGACCAGTCCCAGGGAGTCTGGAATATCAAACAAAATGTGCACCAACTGCTATTGAGGGTGATCTTTGGTAGAAAACACTCTGGGAACCACTGCCACAGCCAAAACTAACTTCTCCAGAACCTGCAAATCTTTCATTTTTAAGTATATTGTTTAGAAAACTGCATGACCCAGGGTTGCATATACTGTTCTAAGGGAAGTACATTAGGAAGCCAAAAATACGCAATATATAAGTGGTTTTGAAGCAGAATTTAAGGCTTGTTATTCCAGACTTTGGTTCCGTTATTGCAGGAAGCTTGCAAGGTCAGCAGAGGGGTCAAAAAACTTTTGAAATCTGCAATCCACAATTTAGAAAATATAAACTGTCTTTAGAACAAAATAGGACCCTTCTGTCTTCAGATGAATTCTTAGCCACTCCCGTTAGCTGTAAGAAGCCTTTTAGCTTGCCAGAATATCTGCAGGAATGTCAGTCATGGTTTTTCGAGCTACAAGCAATGACAAATGGACACATTTCTCTTATTGTTTTAGCAAGCAAGGTTCCCTATAATTAAGAGAATTCAAACGCAGGTGCAATGGCATGAGTCCCTAAAACTGATAAAGGGTAGGGAAAAGTACTTTAGGCAAAACATTCAAAATACCAAGCTTTTCATCTGTTCTATTAATGTAATATGTGGATTGGAGACGAAAGATGACTACAAGTTTGATAAGATGTAACACAGAGTGAACATTATGTTATACGTATAATAAAATTGTACTATAACTTTGAAATATTGTTTACAATTGTCCCATGTGCAACTCCTGATTATTATATTGACATTAAATAATCATTAAAACCAAGCTGCAAGTTTCATGTCCATTAGTCAGAAACTGAGCTGCAGAGATAACACAAATAATAGAAAGAAGAGACTTGAGTCAGTAAAATAAAATTCTTATCAGATTAAAAAAAAAAAAGAAGAAAAAATTACTTAAAAAAAGTACTTAAAAGTACTTCTGTGGGGCAAAGTACGATGAAGTCAGCCCTTGTGGCTGAGGTGTCTGAAAGCTCCTGAGAGAGAAGCAGGAAAAGATTCTATGATCGGGGGGGCGTCTCTGCTTTGTAACTGTATTTTCAATTTTGCAGTCAAGAAGCTTACCTTTTCCTTCGCTAGAACTTCTGCAGTATTTTCACAATTTGATTTGCATAACCTCAAGAGTAAATTTACATGAATCTGGCAATCATGGAATACACTATTTTCTTTAGAAGAAATCTTGAATCTCTAAAAATCAGAAGTGAACTTAATCTCCCCTATGGCATTCTGCCTGGAGGCACTTTCATGTCTCTTATTTACAAATATCCCCTTCAAGGGAAATCTCTATAGTGAATATAAACCAATGAACTAGCGAAAAAAATGCAAGACACAAATGGACCACAATGCTGACTGTCCTAAGTTTCACAGAAGACAGTAAGGCATCAAAAGAAAAGTCAGCAAAAAATGCCCTAATAAAATACTGAGGATGAAGAGAATTTTGCAGAGAGCGGGAACTGTTTGACATTGCTCAAATGAGAATTTGTTTCATAAAAGTACAGCTCTACATATGCATTATAAATTGGTTTATAGCATTTTCTCAAGTCCTCCATGATGCTATACTTGGAGCAACCTGCAGTGACCCGTGTAGCAGAAAGTGCTGAGAACAGAAGCATTGCCATCCTGGACTGAACCAAAGGTCTCTTCTGCACTTCTCTCTCCTGACAGTGGTCAAGAGCAAATGGTTAAGGAATAGTAAGGATTGGGCAAATATAGACAAAAGCAAACTCCCCTTAGAATGGTGTTGGTGATCTCTAAAAAAAACACTTGGGGATTTAAATGAGAAAGGAAATGCACACTTCACTTATTCACCAAATGTACGCGCACAAGAAGGTACTGAAGTCCCTGCAATTGCCTGATTATACACTTAGGTCAAAAGTATTAAAATGCCAATAGGATGATGCTCATGAAAAGAAATGAACAGCCAGTAATGGTAAACTTTTGCAGAATAGGCCTTTAAATTATAAATTCTTCAAGGTGTCTGCCTTCGTGATGGCAAGATTTGTGTCACGCTCTTTTGTGTGTTTGTTCTATACATACCCCTCAGAGCACGATCTCCTCAAAGCTGTTTCCTGAATGCTCTACTGGGTATAGAGCTGGGAGCACAGAAGTGAGAAGTATTCCAATCTTCAAGAATTAGCTACAGGCTTACTCCCAGATTCCAGTGACCGCTCTGGAAACTGGAGGATCAGAGGCATTCTATAGAGTAGTCTCTGCCCTTCTCCTTCCCCTCTGCCCCACTCCAGCTACCGCTTTACACTTCCTTCTTGGAGGTCTGGGAACAGACACTTGGCCATATCCATGTCTGTCTCGGGGAGTAACTCCAATGACATTTTACAAAGAGGTAACATCCCTCCGTACTATTGTTCTCCAGCAGATCCCCAGGGACTACAATCAAGGGACAACACCTGTTCTCTGGGACTCATAGTCATCCAGTTTGTGGCCCTTTCCATCTCCTTCCTTCTCAATACAGGAATCCAAGAAGAGAAATAGCACCACATTTCACTGGCAGCATCTCTTTATGACAAACAAGAATTTTTCGTCTTAGGAATGTAGTATATCCTAAAGTTAATGAATTACTAGGTCATTTGGAATCAGCTACCAGTTTCAAGTGTCTATTGAGAGTTATTGCTTTAGTAACAACTGGCAGAACCTCCTTTTTTAAATCTAGGAAATAACTGTGTTATTTCCATCATTCACACTTGATCCGCCTATTTACCTCCTTCTTCTCCTGCCTGAATAACACCTACCTCCACAAATCTCCATAATTAAAGGAATTTTCCATGGAGATTTGTATTTTCCAGATACGCAAAGACTAACCTTCCCTTCCTTCAATACTCTTTCCAAAATTCCTGTATTCATTTAACAAAACTGTATACACATATCATGGGCATTATGTTTATATATGTGTGTGTATATACAGACATAGAAATTCGCAGTTATGTAAATATACATACATATAAATGTACAGAGATCACTCGAGATGCTCGCTTGGGCCATGCATGGTAGCTTGTGTCGATGTATAATGAAGCACCACTAGACAGAACAGTCACTTGTGGCAGGTAGCTAAGAAATTTCAATAAAGTAAACTCTCAGTATTATCAAAATTATACATTTGGGGCTGTTAGCATGGCCTAGAAAAAGATGAGGACAGGCTCATCTCATTAAATGAGAAGAAATAGTGGAATTAGCTTGAATCTAATTACAAGCCACACTATCTAATGTAAAAACATGACTGTTTTTTCACTCCCATTCATTTTGGCTAGTAATTAGTTTTGGCCTCTAAAATGCCACCCTTTAATCATCCAAACACAGATGTGATTTGCCGTGCAATTTAATCTTGCTTTAATGAAGAACTAATGGACGCATCGCAAATTACTTTCCCTGTTGGAGAAAAATTCTATTTCCTGCTTTTCAAAAGATCAAGAGTATCTTGTGATAATAGCCCAAGCGGCCCTGGCAGCCTCGTCGCACAGAGCAAACAAGCTCTTTTACTCAACTCCCAATTCAATGGAGAAAAAGAGGCTACAATTAGCAACAAAGCAGGGGAAACGCGGCATTACAGCCGAATCACTTTCTGCAGCTCAACCCCCAGCAACCACTGCCTTGTTAGAGCCAGGTCTAAAGTGTCAGGAGCGAACAATGTGCTGTGATAAATTACTCTCTTCAAACAGCTGCACTGCTAATTTTCAATTATACACACAAATGGCTCTCAGATTGGAAGAAAATGGAGTGCATGGGGAGAACAGTAGTAGATTTCTATGTTTGTTTGGTGGTGAGTGTGGAGGCGGGAGAGTGACATCCTGAAAAGAAAGCTGTAGCATGTGGAGTTGGTATTTCAACACCGGATGATGAGCCCTCCCAAACCTCACAGAACCTGGTGGCTTCCTTTCCACATCACTGCTAGGCTGATGGAGGAAAAGAAACAGAACCAGTTAGATCCATTTTTAGGATGAAAAGCTTTGACCATTGGCCACATTGGTAGCCTTGGCAGCAGACGCAAACCAGCTGAATGACTTGGAGACATGGGTTCAGATCCCAGAAGAGCTGATCGCCTTTCCCAGCTTTTCAACAGAAGGCAGTGGATTCCATGTGCTCCTTTAAATGGGAGATGTGCTGAAGTACGTGAGCCCATGATCTGTGTGGACACTGATCATAGGAAGTGTTTGGTGACAATTCCCCCATGATGAAGGTAAAACTCATCGCCATACAACCAACTACTGTACCACCTCCTGATGCGGTGGGATTCAGATGACAAATTCTACAGAACATCCTTGGGAAACGGTGCCGGTGAAAATGATCAGGAGTTTTGTTTAAGTCACGATTCCTATTTTTAAGCATTTGGGATGAAAAAGGCAATATGGAGGTACAATTAGGTTTACTGTAAACAAAATGTGGCTCAGCTTCAATAAATTACAAGAAATTGATAGTGATTTTTTTCTTGCCTTAAAAAACTTCATAGCCCCACTGCAGTCAACAGGTATGC
The DNA here is from genome assembly GCA_013396915.1 of Stercorarius parasiticus. Classification (NCBI taxonomy): domain Eukaryota; kingdom Metazoa; phylum Chordata; class Aves; order Charadriiformes; family Stercorariidae; genus Stercorarius; species Stercorarius parasiticus. The sequence goes on along the minus strand of VWZL01002912.1, from coordinate 682,445 downwards.
CTGAATTTGGCCCAATATAATAAACTTCTCATTGATAATTCATCACGAGTTGTTTTCTAGAAGATGGGAAACAAGTAACAGAACCCTACAGAATCAAACAGCTTGCAGCAAGGTAGAGCAATCAGTTCAGTGCAAGTTTTGCAAAAAAAGGAAAAATGTATCTGTTTTTCAGTGCATGGTTTTGCTTGACCTTAATTTTGATGAATATCAGCATTGGGGGATGGGGGAGGGAGGGGAAGGCAGGAGTGGTTTATAATTTTTTTACCTGCCCAAACTGAGGGAACATTTAAAAACAGCTTTCTTTAAGATTTTATACTCACATATCACGATTTGATTGTTAGTATCACATTTGGTGTCCAGAAGGTGAACATTTCAAATCCTTTCAAAATCTTGGGCAACTTTTACATTTTCTCAAAGCTAGAGGAAGTAAAAGCAATTTTGGCTGCTGGGAGTAGGGAATCTACAATTTTGCCTAACCCAATGACAAGGTTCCTAAAATTCTTTATTTGTAGCCATTTGCCGAAAATGCTACTGAGCACAGCTTTCACAAAGGCAGGGGAGAGAGAGGAGAACCACGCAAGGGCAGATTCTCAACACCTGTAACTTACTGTAGGGCCTTTCATTTCATTCTGAAGCAACACCACTGCACTTTACGTCCCTTAAACTTCTGGTTCATAACGTTTTCTCTTTGCACACCTTCATTAGCTTCGTACTAACCCTAAGTTCAGAGTGAGTTTTGAAACAGATTTTATGGTAATTGCAGTCCGCAGTATCCCTGAGACAGTCAAAGATGACATACGTTATTAAAATGTTTATGGAAAGGGTTGGCAAAGTCATCAGATTTGTTTTATAAATAGCTATCATTTCAAATGAAATGGGCAAAAAAAATCTAGTTGATTTTAATACTTTTCAGCCTAGCTTTTTTTTCTACTTCCAATAAATGCTAACATTGTGCCTCCTAATTATAAAGTGCATTACCATACAAAAAGGATTATTTTTAAATTTAAAAATGCCAGTCACAATTTAAAATTACTTTTCTCAAATATGGCTCCTCAGAGAAGCTAAAGAGAGAAGAGCAAGTAAGGGGGGCTGGAATGAGAGGGGGAGAGAGAGAGGATGCAATATTGAATTGTAACAAGACACTTTTATTTTTTTGCTGAAGTGGGATTTCACTCCCTCTAGTTTATAATCGTTACAGAAATTTAAACCTCAAACCATTTCAGTCCAAGCTTATACTAAGCTTGTTAGTGGTTTCTGATGCTGCATATGATAGTGCTACAGCATTACCATAAATCAGCAGAATTAACTATGATCTTCAGAAGCATGCCTGAAAGTGGGTGACAGAAGTCTGCAATTTGGTGCTCTGAATATTATGATAACATTCTATATTAAATGTTTATAATCTACTTAGAGCTGAGCTTCAAGTATATTTTATATTTGTGCTTTACCCAATATTAGAAATCATGGGCTATTACGGCTTTCCATGCCTATGTAGTTTGTAATATCCAAATTTAAAGAAAATATAAAAACACAAGGTGAGCAAGTTTGTTTTCCTACCAATGCAATGTTATTAATATTAAGAAGTTAAAGTTTACCTACAGGTTTGAAAATTTAAATGCACCTTGTAATAAATACACTTTATTCCTTTCATTCATATATAAAATAACCTACAGCACCGACCGGATTTCAGAAACTCCATCCTAATACAATTTACAAACTCTCTGCTGGTGTTGGAGATACAGACTCAATTTTCCTTCCAGTCGTCATAAAAGTAACATATCTAAATTTTTCATCTAAAAGTCAATAATGATGATGATTTGCAGAGAATAAAATCACAAACTCAACAGTTTTGATAGCCAGTACAAAAATCAAGGTTGCCACATTAAAGAAAGAAATGGCTTGATCCTAAAGAAGCATGATCCAAAATTTAAAAACCAGCACTGCCTGTACTGGGTGGGGGATGCCATTTCTTCCCTATTCCAATTGCTACCCTCCCAACTTAATAAAATAAAAGAAGAATTGGAGCAGCTAGTATTTTCCTACATACACGTATAATTACCACTGGCTGCAGGATGGCAGTAGATGTGCTTTACGAGAATGCCTACTGATGAATGCAATAGTCCTGCTGCATACACGGTCTTGAGAGACAACGAACTAGACCCTACCAGAAATCAATATCTCTCTGTGCAACCTAGCAAAAGTAGGTTGAATTTGCACCAGCCGGTCGTGTAACTTCATGACTTTTCAAGTAATTCTGAGCATGAGTTACAAAAAAATGCTGGTTTTATTGTTGAAAATTATGGTTAAGAGGAGCTTACTTCAGGTTTAGACTGACAGAAATACGAACTAAGTGGTGAACCTGCAGTTTTTTTGCTGAAAGGACCACATCCATACAAACAGCAGCAGGCTGAACTTGCTGTGCTACTTACCAGACGTGGAAAGTGAGACAAATTTTATTGTGTCACAAGATGATTTAATCCTGATTTCAGAAAAGTTTTTTATAATTAATTGGAAAGAAAAGCAGAAGCTAACCATTCTTTTGCTGTGTCTGCACTCTCTTTACGTCCCAACTTACCTACCGTCTACAGAGACAAATGGCAAACAGACCCAAAATGCAATCTCCACGATGTACGCCCGGAGAAGCAGCACGCAGGCTCCTACACAGCTCACCAGGCTGGTGACTGGACCGAAGGGGACATAAGGGGTGCGTCACGTTGGGACTGCTCTTGGAGAGGGGCAGCAGCCCCGAGTTTCAGTGACTCAGGCACATTCACTCGACTCTCGCTGAGCTGTTCAATATGCTCTGGGCTTTTTATCATCTCAGAAATGACCTCACATTGCTACTGGAAAGATGCAAAGAACATCAAACAACATAATGTATTTGTTAAAATATGGAAAAAAGGGACTTAAAGGCAAATATATGTCAGAAAACTGAAAAGTAGTATTCAGTGTCTTGGGTGGATAACTGCTGAAAAGGAAATTATCTTCTGCAAAGATCGTTTCGTAAATTCTAACAAGGCACCAAGACCTATAGATGTGCTGTGAAGGCCAAGAGCCAGCCCAGCCAGCTTCTCAGTCTGCCTCAACCCTCTTCTTGCACACAGGCACACCTCACACTTGCCTCTAACAGTTGTAAAATTTTGTCTAAACTTTTTCTGCTACTTACGGTGTTAAATACAAGCCAAAATAAATCTATGTATCTGCCTAGTCCATGAATCTTCAAGATGAGTTATACTTGAAAACAGGCACAAATCGATAGAGCAACATCTGTGGATGAAGTTTTCACATGTATGTAGCATAAAGCAGAAAAGCACTGTGTGCCTCCTCCATCCTTAGCAGGAGTGGCTTTGGAAGCAGTATATTTCCTAGTTTTTCACTCAATCTGCTCTCTTCTCTCCAGCCCAGACTTCCTACCCGCACTGAATGCTCTCCACAACGTACATAGCTACCTGTGGGTTCTGCCCAAATGGCTTTTCTCTTTCTAGAGCCATACGTGGTTAAACCACATTGATTTTTCTGTGCTTCAGCACCATTACAATTAGCAAATTACCCTGAAGGTGCAGCTGCGCCACTATTTGATGAACTACACCAACGGGAAAACAACTGCACCCCATAATATATGGCAGGTAAAAGAGAATAAAATGCAACCTGTTCTCTCATTACTGTAGTTCCCATCCTGGACTATTTTGAAGGCTCTTTACATTTTTTTTTACTCAGAATACAGTGAAGTGTAGATGAACAGTCCAGCAAGTTGGTTTGCTGTAAGTTTTATTAGAGCTTTTAAGTTTCTTTAAGCTGCAGCATTTTCCAAGTGAAGGACGAGAGCAGGGATTTACCCTCACGACATTGACTGAAATATATTTTTTGTGCTAGTATGAAGACTACGAATTAGCATTTTGTGATGTTCCTGAAATTAGAAGCCCCATGAACTAACCATTTTATGATATTTATGCTTTGCTTCATAATGCATTCTCCACAGATGAATCAAAGGGCCAAATGCAATTGCTGTTGTGAGATAATAAAGCATGAAGTGGTGTGTTTGGAATTAAATTTACATAAGACGAAAGATGGTGGGAAAGTTTATGATGACAGTAACAATCGGTGAGCATACTGCGGTGCTGGCTTCTCAGAAACCGCTGAACAAAATACCGCATCATGAGCATGAATAACTAAAGCAGTATCTGGGGATTCAATCAATTTAAAAAGGAAGAAGAAAAGTTTTCTAATATTTTCCTGAGTTTTATGATCAGAGCTATGTATAGGACCTATATCAGAGTTATTTCCCCCAAATAGTCTCATGATGCTGCGTAGCTTGCTCATTTTGTGTTTGCCTCTCTCTTAGAGAGGTGTTTTCTAATTAGCAGAAAGTCTGTTGGATTAAACTAGGCAGAATCCTGCACGGAGCTCCTGGATTCAGGTGAACCTACAGCTTTAGCCTTTCATTTTCCACCTTTCTACTCCATCAGTGTTCCTGACCTCTCTCTGCTACTCCAGAAGGTCACAGGAAGGAGGCAGTCCTTGCCTTGTAGAATACAGTCATTGCAATTGGGTCATAGTCGTCGTGACTTTTGCCTGTCCCATCGCCCAACGCTTTGAGAGCCCTCACAATGGAAAAGCACACAGTAATTAGTATCAGTCACATCTTCAAAGTACCTCACAGATATTAATAAATTAGTATCCCTCTCACCCTCACATCATAGGTAATATCTCATCCTGCCAGCACCTGGGGGAAACTGAGGCACGGAGAAATTAAAAGGTTTCAAAACCAGCTTTTGCTTTCCGACACGCGTGAGACATCTGGTTTCAAGACTTTGCACGTCTGCAGTTTGAAGCTGAAATTATTTTCAAGGCACGCGAATACTCGGGCCTTTTAAAGGCATGGCTAGTTAGGCACAAAAAATTCGACATTCCTTCAAAAACCAGGCAACACCACTTCCCTCAGTGACACTTCCCACCTGGGGTCACGTGCCACTTTGGTGGGAGAGGCAGGATTGGAACTCAGGATTTCTCAAGTCTTAAATCTATTCAGCCATAAAACCTACTTATATTAGTCATTATTATCTATGAATTATACTTCCTGGTTTCATTCTTGATCATGCCGTAGCCATCTGCCAAAGCAGAGGAAACCCTGAAGGCCACAGTAAGACATTCCCACAAAGCGGACAGCATCTCTATGTCGTGGCCAGTGCAAGGTCTTACCAGCGCCAGTTGAGTGGCTGGTGACAGCTGTAGGAATCGTGAAAAAAATCAGAAATTAAACTTCTGAAAAGTTTTAAGTAGTATCTTTTGCCACACACTCAGTTCTTTTTCTTAAGCGAGCAGCATTAGATATCTGTAGAGCATGAAAGGAGATGCAGGTAACTGCAGGCAGCAAGTGAGAGCTCACCACAGCTCAGTTTCTAACCTCCAAGTATTACATTAAAAAAGAGAAGGGTTTCCTTTGGTTGATGAGAACAAAGACAGATTTTTGTGGGTTTTTACCCTGTGCCCAGGTTATACAACCTTTAAGACAATGACAAAATGTCACATCTTATTCATTAAGGTCTGACTGAGTTTCAGAACACTCTGAAGTTGGAAAATGTCTTCAAATGTATGTTTTTTAAAGAGATTAGAAAGCAGAACTCTAGTTCGCTTTTGTCTGTCTGTTTTGCTGAGGGTGTTATTCTAAGAGCATGCAGGAGATGAATGATCAACACTGAAAACCTTGACGCTTCTTTAAATGCCTTATTTTCATTTTTTAAGAAATATGACAGCAAGAATTAGTACTGGCTCTTCTATTTCAATAATGGTAGTCATGTTGAAATGACAACAAACATCATTACATTTACATGCACATTTACGTAGACAAAAATTGTCATTACTTATTTTGGTGGAACATTTTATAATTTGCCCTATAAACAAATAAAATCTGTATAAGCTGTTTTTAGCCTTCAGCAGTATGTCAACACAAGCAACTTAGAGCTAGATTTACTGACACTTACTGGAAAGTATCTCCTTCCATTTTTAAAACGCTTAAGATTAAAAATATAGTATTTATTTTTAAGTTTTTAATAATACAGTGAAAATACTTTTTGATTGCTGGCTGCAAATAAAAAGCAGATGGTTGAATGCCCTCAAATGCTGCATATTTAAATGAAAATGGGGGAAAAATAAAGACATACCCATGTGCCTGTTTTGACTTTAATGTTCTAAGTAGGAAATAAAATATGACAAAAAATAAGATGCAAATTGAGAAAAAAGTACACCTTCTTTTAGTCCACTTGCAATGAAAAATTATTGTAATGTTCTTCCACCATATCATCTACTTTCTCTGTTCTCACTCCCATCTTTTGTCTATGCCCTAATCGCTGTTATAATCAACTTAAATACTTTGTACTACCCTACAGAAGCCTGATGGTTAAGGCCACAGGTGCTAGAGCACTTGGTACGCATTTCCACTAAGCGTCAAAGGTAAATGGGAATATTGCACAGGAAAAAGCATTTCCTAGCACTGAAGGAGCTGAACTGGCTTTTCTGAGAGGTAACTGTTTGAATGTACAATTGGATAATGCCAGAAGACTCAGGAAGTATCTGGGCAGACTACGGAATAGCAGGACAGAGCTCCAGGTCTACTGTGCAAGTCTTCCATAACTAATACTGAATTTAAAACAATGACAGAAGGAGGAGATCAGCTAATTAAGCTACAGAAGACAGCACAGGAACAAACTTGCTGTTACATTTGGTTTGTCATGAAAATTTTTCATGGAAAGAGGTCTTGGATCAGCTTTCCAATAGGGAATGTGGGGGGCAGAGAACCTACCTTGCTCTGGGATGTAATTTCAGACATTTATGATCAGAATTATGTGACAGAGCTGTGAGTGCAAGAAACAGATCTAGTGGTCCAAGATGCTGCAGATAGTCTTGTCCTAAGTTTCTCTGCTAGGTGTTAGCGTCATATAAAAGTCAGCACTGGTCAGACCCTTTGATAGAGAGGCAGGTACAAGATGACACAGAACGGAGGAGGGCTGGAATGAGCACATATCCCTGTCCTTCTATTTCAGCTCTCCCATGCTTGCAGGAGCCAGATCTCATCAGATGGTGGCAAAATGTCTGTCCACCTTGGTACGGAAGTTTCAGGGTTTTTTTATTTCTTCCGTTATTTCTTCTCTCTCTTTTACACATTTGCTAACAGCGGCCAGTGACTGCAACAGGGAAGGACTTTGTGAACCAGAGTGTGAACAGCCTTGCAATCTATCTGCTTGAATGTTACCATTAGAATTCTAATCATTATCATTTAATACAGTAGCTGAGCCCATGTCACAACAGAGCCCAACTCTGTCCCTGTTTGTGCTGAGCAAAGGCTGAAGGAAATCTATTGACTTCAGCAAAATGATTTTGCATTTGCTTCAGTATGGCCGAGACCAGCATTTTCACCTGAGAAGAGAACTTCCAGTTCTCTTTATTATCAAGTCTGTTTTCAATATTGGTTACATTGGGCCAAACTCTGCTTTTTAAGTAGAGCATTATATACTCGGATTAGCTTCGCTGAAGTAAACATAGTCATTCTACATTTATACCCATGCAGTTTACCTGAGGATTTTATTTTCCTATTTCTTACGGCCTTTAGTAGTCAAGATAGCTTGTAAAAGTACTGAATATGGGGGACAATGTAGACTTTGCTATCAGAGTAAACCAAGAAAAAAGTAATGTAATAGAAAAAAGTCATGTAAGTGTGACATACATGAGTGCTAATATAAAAAAATGAATAAGCAGCTGAAGAACAGCTGGACACGGTCCCCTCACATGGGCCAGGGTGACAAAGGGCTGCACCACTATCGCTGTCCTACGACTTGGGTCAGTCTTATTGGTTCCAACAGCACAGTCGCATCTTCCCTCTTTTTTGAAATTCAAATGTGAACAAAATATATTGCCAACTACAAAGAATCAGTACAAACCAATACAACCCATTAAAGGAGTAGTTACTGCTAACTCCTGGTAGCTGTTAACTTCTGCTTCTTGAATTAAAAAAGAAAATAAAATGGCAAGTTTCACTTTGAGACAAACTACCTGGCTGTTCCCGTGCCCTCATTGAAAAACATGATGCAATATGATTTGGTCTTATGCAGGATATACCTTTGGGTATGATAATTAAAAGACAAAACTCTTACAACAGAGTTTTATGAGGTAAGAAAAGGAAAGCTCCATTTGGTTCATTTAAATGATTGTAGCATATTTATTGCTGTTTTAAAATACTTTGAACAATATGTGCATAGATCCTAAATATATTTCTGTTAATGAACAGTGAAAATACAGCACGTAGAGAAATATGTGGTTTGTTTCTCCTCGTTTAGATTAGAATATCATTGACACTACAGTGATTTAGTTTTAGTGTTGTTTTCTTCATAGAGATCTAGCCCCTCTCGAGGCGATACAGGTGATAAGGCAGCACATACAATAGATCTAGTATCAGTGGCTGAAATAACACGAGGAATAATTTAGGCAGCAGCTTTTTTTTCAATCTTGGGGAAGGGTGAGGGAAACCTAAAACTAAAACGTGTTCTCATCATGAGTAAAAAAATCATTTAAAGGCTTGTCATAAATGAAAACAATTTACTTGTGCCAATGTCCTTAAGTGCCACAAACTCTTCTGCTTCTGCTGCTACATTCTCTAATGATATTACTGCATATAGCACATCTCATCTAATCTGTTAGTAAAATCCTAAAGTCACTTATGTCAGTCTCTAATGCAAGCCAAATGAGTCTTCCCAGTAATAAGAAGCTTCGCAGAATTAGTTTTCGTTTTGCAGAAAATTGCCATTGGGGCTGGCACTTTTATCTAAAAATTTCACTCGTGCATAAGCAAAAAACTCATATATTATTTGGTTACATTCCATCAGTATGAGAAATAACATTGTGAGAATTCTATGCATGCTAATGATATATAGAAATCCACCTGCTTTCAGATAAAATGAGTTTAATTTTCTGTTGCCCACTGCCTGGTTGGCCTTTCATAAATTACTTATGCACAGCTATTATTAAAATAGAGGGAAAGCAAATTAGAAAGTCCTCATATCTCTCCACTGGATTTAACCAAGGCAGGGCTGTGACAGCTAGAGTCAGCGTTTTTGAAAAAATTCTGCTCTCTTGAAAAATTTTGCATCTCTATACAATTCTATGCCACTGTTGTAAACGTTCTGACCTGCCTTCTTACCAAATTAACCTAAATCCTTTCTATTTTTCAACATTAATGGAATCCTCTACAGTCCTGCTGATATATATTAAAATATATTTATTGGTTAATTTGAATTCCAGCATTTTGTACCTCATTTCCCAGTACTTCTGTTATATCTGAACAGCTTGGAGCTTTAGCATTAGAAACTTACAAATTAAGATAAATACATCTGACAATTATCAGATCAAAACAACTTAACTTTCATTGGAATATATGATTGCAAATTTCCCTTCCTGATGAAAGAGAAAATGAGGACTGTCTGCTTGAAACAGTTAATTGGATTTGAAAGTACTGTACGTTTCAGCAGTCGGTGCAGCTTTTGGTTGGTCAATGACTACTTGACCTCCTGGTTTTCCTACAGACAATTGGTTTTCATTTCTTGAGGGTCTTTTAAGTCCATAGTTCATGGTGACTTTAAGTTTAATTTTCTGTTAATGATATTATTTTGGTCTTTTAAGATAAAACTTTCTTGTGATGTGCTGAGCAGCAGTGGCAATCCCATTACTGCGTGAGGAAGGACACCTTCTCAAATTGCATTCTTTTAATATTGTCTGTATCGTTACGCTATTTCTAAATGTCATTTTAACACTTCGGGTTTGTATTTCATGTGCATGTAAACGGATAGCTACTCCGCTCCTTGAAAAAAAAATACAAATATAAAAAAAATAAACACAAAGCCATTGTGGTCACCTGCACAGTCAAATCTCCCTTTTAGGTAACTGGGTCCCGATTCTAATCAGCTACTGGTTTAATGCCTTCCACTTCAGCAGACCGACTCCTGATTAGAAGTGGTGTGGGTTAGTTTGGGCCAAGGACATGCCCTACAGGTTTCAGGCTCAATCTCTCCATTTTCAAGCCCATTAAATTTGCATCCATGCCATATAATAGTGCATTAAGTCCGTCCACGCAGCAGGCAATTTTCTAATGCTAACAACAACTTTGCCCATCGCTGACATCGGCAGCGCGTTGCTAACCCCAGCCAGTCAATGCTGGCACTGCTGAGAAGTCTCTGCAGTTCTTATACTAAAGCAGCTTTCCTAGTGACTTGAAGCAATCATTTCAGAGGCGTTTTTCGCTAAATTTACATGAAATGCATATTTATTTGTTATCTGCTGTGGTATTATTTTATGGACATGCAATGCTGGGCAGCTCTCAGGCTGGTGTTTCACATCTGAGCCCTGCAAACCCAACAGCTCCCTGCCATTAAGCAGGAGACCGTCTTGCTCTTCTTTACCTCCACTGCACCAGCTCCCACAGTGAGGCAGTTCACAGAAGTAAACAGGAGAAAAACATCTACTTTTTCCTAAGGTTAGTTTTCTGATAGTTGACGTTCCTTAACTGGTTTAGCAGGGAAATGAATAAATGCCAGAGTGGTGCAGGAGAAGCAGAGAGGGGACAGAAGAGAAGGGGGAGCAGACAGCTCTGTTAAGCAGCAGGTAGCTGTTAGGCTGACCTAGGTATGATGTGAAACCAGTTTCCCTGACTCTCCTCAGCAAATTTAAACTCCAGTGAAGAACAGAAGGTTTCTCAATGAGGTATTTCAAATGTCCATCCATTAAAAAAAGGCTCTGGATAGATAGGAGAATGAAAAATTATCAGTAGGTGTAAAACTAGACCCGGATTGCAAAGAAACTGTGGAGCTCTGAAAATCTGCTGGAACCAAAGCTAGTAGTCTGCGTTCTTCACGAAGTTGAATAAAGAAAGAGAGAATCAGCTGAATAGTTTATGTAAATTTGGGTTCTGGGTCTTAATTTCATGTGAACACAGCACCAGGTGGCGCAGAGAGTAGAGTGCTTGGGACTGGGATCTCAGAGAGCAACTTCTGGTCACAGGAACTCATGCATTTATCAACCCTAAAGTAATCCAGAAGTTTTTAACTCTTCACAATGCTTCCTGATGCTCTGTAGTAGTTGCTAATGCAGAGATTCAACAATTCACATTCCTACCTATGTAGCTCTACAGAAATGGGATAAGTCAAACAAACCTTGTGCAAGGTATGTTATGAATCTTTAAAAGTTTTTACTTGGCTAGTATATACACTGCAAATGCAAACCAGCACACACAGCTTTCACTGGTTTCCCAGCAAACTACTTTTTCTTAGCTGCCTAAAAGTTTTCTAGAATTGGTTTGTATATACACATCCTAACATTATTGCACACTATAAAATTTAGAAATCTTAGAATGAGCCACATAAAAGTTGAAATCCCTTCTAATATGGAACATTTTCAAATTCCTTTCCCTAAATAATTTTAGAACATATACATTTTCTCTCATTTCTTACAGTTCTCTTAGCTAATCGAGAGGACAGGTAGCTAACTGATTAAACACCAGTTTTTACCAATACCAAAAACATTTAAAAACTCATTACTCAGTTTCTCCAAAAGCATTCGTTGTTTTAGCTATAAACATTGTTAATAGCTACAAATATTGTTCATAGCTACAAATAGGGTTAAATTTGTAGCTAGTTTTGAGGATTTTAGACTGTATTTGCTTCATAGTCTCCAGAGTTAAAATTTCGTGTCCATCTCCCTCCACCCTTCAATATTAATTTCAATTATCATAAATTCATGTGAATCCAGGAATGTTCTTTAATGCAAAGTATGTTGCAAAATTTGCGATAAAATTGTAAAAATTAGCAGGTAGGGTGTAATACTGTGTTTCACACATAAACTTACATATTAAATGGTTATATGCTTGAATAAATGGAAATGCAATGTACTAAACATTACAGAACACTGCTACCCACAATGTCTGATTACTCTCTGCAGTTTCCTATCCCTCCTGACAATTCAGTACCTGTAAATCACACCATATATTTTGATATAACTCTTAACCCTATGCAGTGAAGGCCTAAGCAGCTCATCTCGAGGCCTTAATGGAACACACATGATGCAAAGGCTTTAGACACCGTGATACAAATCACCTGTGATGAATTACTGTAATTTATGGCTTATATTACGTGTGCACATAGGAATAGGAAAAAAGGTCCTGCCAGAAGTTTGCAATCTAAATAATGTAAGCTGTAGCCAGAGCTGTGAGCATAACGCAATAAGCTGCATAAACAGCTTGTGAGAAATCCACAGACTGAAATACATTCTCCTAAAACAATGAGATGCTTTTGAAGAAAAACGAGCATTTGCATTAAAAAAAATTAAAAAACTCTGTTTCCAAACTGTTCTTGAACACAACAAAGTATTCATTTTATATAACTTACCCAGATGCAGCAGACAACACTGAGTAAAAACCTGTCATGAATTAAAAAACATTCTGAACATAAAAACCACCAGAAACTATGACTTCTTTCTGTACCCTCTCAAGTACAGAATGTCCTGTGCACTAGTAGAGGACATCCTATACTATAAGACTGTTGAAATGCTATAATTAAAGGTCTGTCAGAGTTTCCATTAAATCCCTGATTTTCAGGGTTTAATTAATAATAACAGTGAAAATTAATGTGAGTAGAATTAAAGCCACTGTCATAGCTCTACTGCATATTAATTCCTGATTTTAAGTCTCTACAACATGTGGGACTGATCCAGCTTCCTCTCTCAGGCAGAACTCCTATCACAGGGGAACCTCCTTGAATTCCTCATTGGAGACAGTGGGTATTTGAACACAGACAATGGATCAGGCTCTGCAACACCTATAGCATTTATATGGTGAGTTAAATGAACATTTCAGAAAGTCAAGGATTACTGAATTGCATAAAGTTATGGAATAAATGTGTTAAGCACAGTTCAAACTTATACACCCTAAGCTGAATGAACATTCAGAACTCCTCAGTCAATTCCTTCCCATCAGTTGACTCAATGTAAGTTTATGCATTTATTTTTGAAATATTAGTATTCTTAACTACTTCTAATTTTTCTTAGTAAGAACTAAGGGATTGGCCCCATAATGGAAGACGGAAAATATATATAAATATTGGGAAATGGGCTTTCTCTGAAAGCACGAGAGCAAATCAGATGTTCTGTTACTGAAACAAAGGCTACTGGCATTTTGGATTTGAGTGCAAATAATTTCCAACACAGAACTTTCCATAAGATTATTCCCTGAAAATAAGCACTGGTATCTCACCATACAACACAAGGAAATTTAATCTTTGGCATAAAAGGATCAAATAAAACTACCTCAGTGTGGAAGTCTAGAGAGGGACCTGGCAGAATACTCGAGGATATTCATTTCTCGTCAAAGTAAATAGTATTACAGCTGAAAAATGTGGAAGCATGAAATTTGCTCAACACTGCTGTGAGAAACAGACCCAGAAATACCAGACGTATGCAAAATACTACAGGGAAGGGTGGAGACAGTACATTCAGAAGTTGTTAAAAATGTTAAGAATATTTTGTTTCACATAAAAAGCACCTATTATAAAATACATGGATTTTGTCCAGAATCCAAACTAATAGGTGGCATTATTTTCTCTTACATTAAAAACCTACATTGTAATGTAAACCTATATCACACACTTCGGTGGTTAATAGTGAAAAATGGGTTGAAAACTAATTGCTGTTAGGACTGCAGAGTAGGTCAAGGAAGTTCACAAGTGAAAAAACTTCATGTTATAAAGAAAAGCGGGTATTTATACAGCTAATGAAAGCTATGCTTCTCAGAAGAAGCACTACGAAAAAACCAAGACCACCTAATTAAAAATTCCCATTATATCATAAATAATAAACTGAAATAATCTGAAATAATCTATAACCTGCATAGAATATAATCTGTTTTCAGTACAGCTGGATAGGTTTGCAGCACAACCCAAAAAGTGTGCTAGAAGATAACAAAGAGGGGGTGCTGCTTCCATCGTGACCTTGTATCACTATTGTCTCGATATCTAAATGGGGGGATCCATTGTGTTGTCACTGTGCAATTTACTAAAAGACGCAGTCTTTGCTCTAGAGAGCTTAAAAACTAAGCAGATAATACAGACAAAATATAGAAAAATAAAGTATTATCATAGCTTTATCAAACTAGAATCGAGGCTACAGTTCCACAGCAACCTAAACTAAATGTAACTGCCAGGCCCTGCCTCTGTCCTCCCCTCTCTCTGTGCTTCCTGGGCCATTTGCAGAGCTGTTTTAGTTCAGTATTCCAGCGTAAAACTCCTCTCAAAACTGAGCGCACTTTGGCCAGACCAAGGTACTGACATAGCTCAGTAAAGGAACTGACAATTACCTGGGACAGCAGGGGACACAAATGTGTGACCAGGTGGGAGGCGGTGGAGGGGACGGACTCGTGCTTTGGGACAGTCAAACACACAGATCAAGCCACTTACCCAGATTCACTTAGAAGTTCTATGGCATGCATCATATAATATTTCTATTATCAGAATAAGTAGCTATAAACAGATCCTGAATAAGTTTAGGATGGACATTTCAAGAGACCTTTTAATCCCCAGAGCACCAAAACTTTGTGTCAGCCATCCCACGAGGTTGATAAGAGCAAAAATCATAAGGAGATTTTAGATGGAGCTTTGCATTATATGAGATGGTTGACAGCGGTGATAAAGGGTTACGACTTGAAAACTCAAAAGTGTCCTTTCAATTCTATGCATTTTGAAATGGCTCAACTAATTCGTAACTAAGAAAAGCTGGAAAAAACTCCTTTAAGTACAGTGTATTGGAGGAAGTTAAACCAAATGAATGGCAATGCTAAAACCAGGAAAAAGATACAAATCGAATTCTGTAACCCTTAGGAGCTGAAAATAGTACTCTCTAGAATTTACTAACGTCACTATAAACCAGGACACAAAGAACAGTTACGCCCTCAATGAGACAAATTACCAATCGCAACAGAGTTACCGCTACTATTAATCTGGAGTGTACCTTGCCCTGCTTCTATAGTCTTCCAGACTTTAAAGAATTAAGAAACCAATCCAAAACTTTGCATGGGGCCATGGTCTGCTCTAATCCATATCATGATAAAACAAGGAATCTCTCAACCAAAATGGATAAAGCCATTAACTGTTTGTGTATATCGATTGCTGAGCTATGAGCTCTTGTGTTACATTTTAGCTAAGCATCACACCATCCACTTTCTCCTCTCTCGTATTCTCCAATGCTGAAGCCACACGACAAACATCTGGTGATCAAAGCAAAATCATGAACTGGGTAATTTTTATTTGGACATTAGTTTTTGGCTCCACTTATTCCTGCAGCTGGAGCATTTCCTCCCAGCAGTTCTGGGCTGTTTTGTGAGAAACATTGGCAAAATGCCACAAATTTATGAGAAACTTTGAAGGGGCTTAGTGTTAAAGACTTCTACTTTCAAATCACTGCAGCTTGAATCGATAACACTGCTTCGAAATGTAAACAGGCATAATGGAAATTTTACAAAGCAAAGCCATTTGTATGTAACGTCAAAAAGAGCACAAGGTCCTCTTTCCATAAGAGTGCAAATCACATTTAGAGTAAGGCCAGAGAGAAAAGCAAGATTACTTTGTGATGATTTGTTGCAAAGTTCACTACAATATTTGCTTGATAATGAATTTCAGTCATATTGTCATGTACTTCAGGCTTCATCAACAGAGTGCTACACTGCAAAAAAAAATTTCAGCACATTGCAACAAAGGTGAAAAAAGGAAAAAGAGCACACGTTATTATTTTATTTTCTGCAAGTAATAATTCATAAAATTATTATTTTGCTACAAACTAAATTCATGTTTCTAATGCATATTAAATATGGAATCAGAACTCCACTGGATTTCAAGTTCTTGACTGTCATAGTTTTACATTCATCGTAGCAGACTATTAGTTTTATTTCACTTCCATATCAGCAGACAAAATACAGTATGCATTTTCTGGGAGAATAACAACCAGGATGAGATAAGACTTTTTTTAATGCAGTTTGAGAAAACACCTTGCTCTGTCTAACCACAAATTCCTAAAAAGGGAAGGGAGAAAAGATGAAGGGTGCTGTTGGAAGAATGAACATGGCTATGCTTCTGAATTAGCATGAGGAACTGGACATGGAGGCAGAGGACAGTTGCTTTTACCGCAGGTCTTGTAAATAATTTGCTGGGAATTCTTCAAGAAAACTGTTCTCAGAATTTCACAGGAATTTACCAATTTCAGTGAAACTTGCAGAGGGAAAAGTATCTTAAGTCAAAGACCGGATTTCTGACAGAGGTACGAGAGGCCTGGCCAGCATCCCAGGACACAGGTACTAGCCTGGAATGCCAAAACCAAGCATTCAAGTTCACATTCAAGTGAACCTGAGACAGCGTTCATGATGAAAATATAACACTGTACTTATCAGAATACCTACATTTTCCAGATTGTTACCAATATAGAAGCTGCCTGGGTGCCTGAGTCCTGGATGTTGACTCAAATTACGACCTTTACAAGACTGACACCATTCATAAAGAGCCATCTTTCCTGAGAAAGTCACAGATAGAGTGCTGGCTGGATGCACAGCATGCCGAGAAACCACACTCTTCGGGAAGATGTAAATGGGAGCTTATCATGAGCAATGACCAGAAAGTCGCCTAAGGACTGTGAAAGTACTCTCGCAACATCCATTTGATAATGAAGTTACTCCAATGAGTTCAGTGAAGTTATCCTTACTTTGCACAGGGGTCAGAGAAAAAGGAAGCTGCTTAAACTGTAAAAAATCCACCTTGTATATCTCATCATGCAAATTAAATTAAAAAAAAAAAACAAAAAACAACAACATGGAAAGAGTCCAAAGAACTTTCCTAGCATGTGGCTGTAAGTCATTTAAGTCACTCAGTGAGACGGGATAATGGCCATTATTTTTCACTTGGCCAGTTCATATTGTGACACTAGGAGAAAGACAGTCTGTCAAGTTTTTGTCTGCAGCGTCTAATTTTTCACCACACTGCTCCTGCCCTCCCTCCATTGTGTCAGGAGTGCATTAGGTGTTGGAGCAATGAGAGACTCAACCAGTGGGTGGAGAGCCTGGAGAAGGGGATTGAATTATAGGCAGCCTGCAGAGCCCGTCTGAAAGGCTGAGCTGATTCTCTGTATGGTTGATACGTATCTGTGTCCCCCTGCCATATTGCATGGCAGGGATTAGAAACGGGATTTCTGGTATTTCAGCTGACATATCAGGAGAGATCATTTCATGCAACTGTCTATGCTGCAACCGCAATTCAAATAGTCTACCTTTTAAAGGGATTGTATTTTTTTTCATGTATAGGCTCAGAACCTCATCTGCAATGACTGACACTGCAACGAAATGCACTTCAAAGAGCCCGATTTATAGGTAATGTTTTGTATCTGTAGGTGTACCCTACTCACTCCCCAGTGACATAAATAACTACATGAAATGTGAATAAGTGTTAAAATAGCTCCAAAATCTATGTGAAACTATGTATCAGTTTGTAAAAGTTTGGAAGTTCCCTTGTAAATCAAAAATCAGACATCATCATTTTGTTTTCTTTTGTTTTGTTTTGTCTTAACCAAGGCCAAGAAAACAAAGAAACAAAGTAACAGAAAAATATCTCAACTTAACTGTAAGTGCAAGGTATCAAGGTCACTGACTATAAATATAAATAATGCTGCTGCACATAAATCTTAAACAGCTTACTGCAACTACTAATATAACTTTGCAGTATTTACAAGATTAATCTTTTTAAAGAAAATTACAGGATCATAATATCAAACAAGATTATGCTGTGTCCTATAGAGTATTTTACTGTATATGCAGCAGTAACATGACAGCAAATATGCACTTTAGAGATATCAAGTAACTATTGCATGAAGATGGTACCAAATCCTAAGCACAGCAACAAGTCTTAGCACCATCTGATCTCCCCGTACAAAATATGTTGTTAAACTCTTGATAGCCTCATTGTATATCTAATGGGAAATGGATCATTTTTCATGTCTCCATAGAAATATGCATTGAGTATTCCGACTATAATATACAGACGTAAGATTTTCTAACTGTTGGCTGTTGAGGCAGTAGAAATTCCAGAAATACTACAATGCAGAAAGAACCGTTGCATCCTGCCCCCGCGACAGAATGAAGGTACTTTTGCTAGGTTATATGCATTTCTAGCACACTTGCAATGGCATTTTCCATGCTGAATTCATGCAGTCCACACTCTGCACCAGATAATATTTATCACAGCTCTGTTGGTTCAGATCAGCTATGTGCTTCATACTAGCTAAGGATCTCGTTCGCTGTTTTAAAGGTTTATCCAGCATGAGAAGCACATCTCCCAGTGAAGGCAAGCAATATCACCATAAGAATCCAGCTGATAATTTAGACCAACAGACGTCCTTCTTCTGGAGCACTGAATAGTGATAAAAATATTAAGTAGAAGGTTCTGCTTGCTAAAAGTTCTAGGTAGTAAAGAAAAGCTCTCTTTTCCTTACAAAAGGCTAAAAATATTTGATTTATGCCAGTATTTTAACATGGCCATGTAATGATCTTGCACAACAGAACAAATACATGGAAGAGAAACCCAGTTTGGGCTTGCAGTTACATATCTGCGTATACATTAGCATGGTTTTGTCAGAAGCATAAACTCCGTCTCATTATGTCGCACTGCGTGTAACTTCTACTTTCACTAACCCGTAAATGGATACCGTTTGCAGCAAAGGGACCGCGCACATGTTTATATGGCATACAACAAAAGACCTCGGTTCTCTGGAGGATGTTCCTGTCACTTTCTCCTCTGCGGCTCCCCAAGCAAAAGCTGTTGCCTTGACAACTCTGGGGCATTCTCTGGCTCCACGTATGCCTGTAGGAAGAAGGCCAATTTCCTTCCACAAAAAACAGAACTGCTAAGAAATAAACAATCAACAACTGTTCTGATTCCCTCAGTGCTGCCAAAATGAGGAACAAAATGAAGAATCTTATTACAGACACAGGATTTTATAAGCCAGAAGCAGAAGGATGCAGGCACTGAGGATTCATAGACACAAGCGGGGAACAGAAGAAACCGCAGTAACTCAAGACTTCAGCAAAACAGTGGGAATGGCTATGGCTAAGGTCAGGCTAAGGTTCTCCTCTTTGAACAGCTTCCTATAACTGTAAGGCCTTCCATGGCATTGCCCTTGCTTTACCATTACACTGTTTATAAAGAAAGTGATAAAAAATAAAAATAAAGTAATATAAAATATATATATCTTAAAAGGATCCATTTGCAGTTTCCATTACTTTTGCATATAACCTTTGATAATATTAAGTAGGACTAACTTTCTGTATCTGGAATTTTGTGCCCTGTTTTTCTTTGAGTGCAAATCTGCTTCAAGTAAGTTTATTTCTGAAGTAAAAAAGAGGACATGGAAAGATTGATGGTCAGGAAAGAGATCCCAGTAGCTGCAGTTCACTAGAAAGAACAGTAGAGAGAGAGACGGTGTTTATATGTAACCCAGAGAAAATGGTAAGCATACTGCCTTGAAGCTCTGGTCTTTTCTGTACCCTTTACCTGAGCTGGGGCCTACTCAGCTATGGAATATTCAGCTGTGTGGTCGTTCTGCACCAAAAACCTCACCACGTCCATGAGGAAAAACACATTCATTGAAAGTCAAAGCTTGTACGTAGAAACACAGACATGCTGTCATAATCTTTAAATTCTTCATTACCTTAACCACTATCATGGCTTTTGGCATTTCTCTCTTATCAAACCTTCCCCTCCTTTAAGGGCTAGTCAAAGCACGAGCTATCTCTACTGCCAGTGGATATCTAATGATAACAGGTTATGTGTGTCCTTTACCAAAGTGAAAGTATTTTGGAAAGTGTCCATTAGTAATTAGAGCTGGATTTTCAGAGTCAATAGAAGCTCAAAGTACAGGAGAAGCTACTCACAATTTCACGATGCCAGTAAAATCTTGAATAAAATGCAACGTGCTCTGTATTCCAAAGAGACTGCAGCATATCAACAGACACGTGTGCCAAAAGCAGCTAACACCACTGAAGCTCTAGCATGCATTTTATTTGTTTACTGTATTTTATTCAAGGAAAGGACAGACAAAGGCTGCTGTAATAACACTTCTGCTGGCAGTTAAATTTAACATGCAGCCATGTACGGCCAGGCTTCACGATACACCAACCTGCTAGTCAAACCAACGGCATTTCTATTTTAAGTTAAATGGAAGGGGATTAGGGTAAGAAAACTCCCTCTATTGACCACTGACATTGTTTATTACATAAAAGGTAATTGCTTAGAGAAGATTCCATCTCCTTTTGCTGCAGAAAATATCTTGGTTTGCTGTTAACCCTTCTCCCATTACAGTGAAGCCACATATGTACCACTGCTCACAGAAGCACAGAGAGCCTTCTGCGTGATTGAGGGCAAGAACTTTGTAATGCACTATCTTTATCTGCCATATTTTGGTCTACAGCAGTAAATTTTGTATGCTTCTACTGACTACTCCCTGGAAACATGGTAAAGATGTGTCCTTTTATACAATGGTAAGGTACACAGAAACAATATCCAGAGAAAATATGGTAACAGAAAAGAACAGGCTCAAACAACAACGAACGGCTCACAGTCAAATCCAAAAGCATTAGAAGTTTTCAGGCTATGTTGGTAGAGTACAAATCCATCTTGGATCAAATTATTCACCCATTTACTGTGGTCTCTCGCTTGGCCTGTCAATTAGTTCAACTCTGGAATGCTACTTATGGCTACATTCACAATCCCTACATATTCTCTACACCACAAAGGGACTTTAGAAAGGAAGAATTGGATACAGGCTACCCTATTTAAACAAAATAGCAATTAATTTCATATAGGTGTTAAAGTTGTGTCTGAAAACAAAATGCAGTTAGAAAATTCTCATCTCCTACTTTGTATTCTGGGCCATGTGAGGCAAGTCGCTTAACCTCTTTGCGTCTCTGTTTCGTCATCTTTAAAACAAGGATCATGCTACTGCCTTTACAGGACGCACTGCCTATTTTTTGGGTCTGATAGGGTCTTGAATTTTCCTGTTATGCGTAACATACATGTGAAACTTGGTAATTCTATGCATGTTTGTAAAACAATGCTCTCTCGTTAGGCCATCTTAACATTGAAAAAAATGATCTGCCAAGCAAAAATCTATGTTAGCAAAACTCACTTAGGCAAAACAATACCCACAAACAGGGAAAAACCAAATCTGATCTTTTACACATTCTTGAGGAACTCACCTGAGCAGCTGAAGGTAGAAATTCATGTCACTGGATAGGCCTGATCTGCAGAAAGAGATTTTCCCATTCTGTTTAGGGAACAAAGAGAAGGAGAAAGCTATTTTTAGAATTACAATTTGAAATGCCCAAGTTACAAAAATCACGAAATCCTACCAGTTCTGATTCATCATTGCATGACACAGTTTTTACAACAACTTACAGCGAAATATTGCAATTAGTTTAATCCTGTAGGGATATAAGCTACTTTGTACACGCGTAAATAAAACTGCTTTAAGCTAAAGAGTAGGTCTCGGTCTCTTCCCCAAAACTGTTTAAAGTAATTTTGGTTATAATTAGCAACCCCTCAGAACGTAATTATTCTATGACTGGCGATTTTGTAGTAAAGACTCCCTTCCTGTCAAATGGGTTTTAAACAGAAAAGTAATTTTGGCTAATAATTTCTATGATTTTTTCTCCCTCTCCCCACACATCTAAAAGTGCAGATTAACACATGATGTCTTAAGAGAAAGGACCATGTTTTCTTTTAGGGTTTTAGAAATGTACTATAACCTTGACCTACATGAATAACTTCTGGAGACAAAAGTGCAGTTTGGTTTCTCAGAGTAAGTCCTTGTCTTTATTCCCAAATTCCTCAGAAGGCTGCTAATCATAGCATCAAACAAGAGGGTGATTTTTAACAAGTTTTGTGCTCAAGTCTGTAGGATTTGCTCATCTAAGCACAGTGCTGCTTTTTCTTTTGCATTTCCCTGCTTCCACTACGTGTAAGCAGGTCCTTAGTTACCTTTTAGCTGACTAGTGTCAATGATAATAACAATACATGTTTATTTTTAGAACACTCAAATCTAAAGGCAAGTTAGCTCTGCACACATATGCATGCACACACAAATGTAAGTAATATCTGAGCATTTCCAAAGGGCAACAAGTCCTTTTGGAATAGTAATGAATAGAGAAATCATCTTGTGCCCTGCATGAGATAGGTGCATTTCAAGATTTTCCTGTATAGCTTCCATGAAAATTGGCCCCTAAGCAAGGGTGTGAGTCATTGATGAATACAGCTCTAAGGCTTCACGCTGTGCAGCAAGAGCTGTAAAAGGCATTAGAGGAACACAGGGGAGGAGGAGGAGAGAGAGAGGGGGTTAGGAGGTTATTAAATAAAACCTAGTAATGGTTTTACATGAACATTTTCTGAACAGTGTTTTGAAAACGTACATCCCAACCCACAGGGCACCATCCAGGCTGCTGGCTGCAGTGCCCTCTGTTGGCTGCTGCTCAAAGGGGCTGTGCAGACCCTTCGCCGCTGACATAAAACAAGCTTTTGTCTATACTCAAAGGGATGTGTTGTCACAGCCACTCTAGCAGTCTCAAAGTGAAAACTCAGGTTGTACAAGTAAAATAAATTACTCTGTGTATGGCTTACAGTAATTTTTCAAGTGAATATTCAAGAAAAAGGATGGCTTTTTTCTCCTCTGCACATATATCCACCACACAAAAGCCCATGCCCACAGCACTCTACCAGCAGAAGTCACAGCCTTCACCAGCACAACTATGCAAAAAGTACAGAACAGGCCAAAGAGAATCTATTGGTGATAAACTTAAACTTCCTTAAACTTCAGAGGTATTTGATTTTGGCTTATATTTGTCTTTTTTTTATTTTTTCTAAAATCAGTGTTTTGAAACTGGCGTCAATTTATATCATTCACTGGTTAGCAATGGACTATATGTCACTGATAACACATCACACCTGGATTATGAGCAATTTTCATTTTTATGCAACTGTGTTTCTCCTATCTGAGTCAGGAGATCCAGGTTTCAATAAATATATCAGATTTTGAGAAACCTGCTCTAGCAGAAGGTGTCCCTGCCCATGGCAGGGGGTTGGACTAGATGATCTTTGAGGTCCCTTCCAACCCAAACCATTCTATGATTCTAAGTCAACACATAAGTCGTTATCATTCCAGATTCTCCAACCTTCAAACTTCCCGCGTGTTCTGATCTCACACCCACTTGCATGGTCTCCTCAATCTCTCTTCCTGTTTTTGTGTCTTCCATTGTGTTTGCAGTCTTAGTGCACCCATCTGAAAGAAAAGATATAATGTGTCCCATTACAAAACACCCTATGACTTCCAGAGGAAGAGGTTCATGTGTGAAATTTATTCTAAATAGTCATTAAATAACACTAACTGGCTACATTGGTTTTGTTATAAATAACCCAATAACCCTTTAAATGAGTCTTTTTTTTCAGTAGATGACTCAGACGTCAGGAAAAAATATTTTCCTCTATTTTAGATAGCAAAAGTATCACTTGCTAGAACGCAAATCAGAACTGAAATCTATATTTTCACACAGATAACCATTTAAGGAGCTTGGATGTAAACAAACAAACACAAAAAGAATTTTTAAATTTTTTCTGTAAGTCTTTTAAAGGCCAGAAACAGCGGTTTTACTTTTATGTAATTTGAACAAATGGGCACAGTGGTCTACATAATTGAAAATTCAATGCAAAGGGAATGTTAACAGGGGAAAATAGTTTGTCATGTTACAATTACCTTTGTTTCTCTAACAGCTTTAAAAATAACACACATAACTTAGAAAAAAATCTTCTGTGTGTATATATATTTAAGAATAGGAATTATATTTTCCCCTTTTAACTGAGCAGTCGTTAACTGTTGTTAAAAAAAGAAAACAACAAAAACACCCCCCTGAAATACACAGACGTGCAGCACCATCTGCTGGATTAGCACAGCTGTCAAACATTTATGCACCTAGAGAATATATTACCACAGGCAGAAGGGAACAGCCACACAAACAAAAGCATATGGAGATTTGTTTAGTCAGGATCAGGCAAGAGAAATCAAGGGGTGTGGAATTGCCATGAAAATTGTGAAATAACACTCTTTACTCATATTACACTTTTTACTTTTCGGACACTATGTATAAATACCGCACTCACAAAAACATACCATCAGACCACTTACGATTACAAAAATTCAAAAGTTCAGTAGATGTTTTAAATAACTGCATCAAGGTTGATTTAATTGGGTTTCTTGCATGTATGCATTATGGCACATGATTATAAATTACCATTTTTTCACTGGATGCCTGTCTTAGTAAATAGGACTGACTGTTCACCTAATAACAAACAACTATTCAGTAATTTGCTTCCTTCTTGTAATGCACTATATGGTCTCCTGTGTTATTTAACACACAAGCTCTGTTTGGGTAACACAAGATTATCAGGTGCTCATCTCTGCAACTCCACGTTGCATTGCAGATGCTAATTTTAAATCCCTGCAAGGTGAGCTGCATTTATTTTCACATACAGTGAGTAAAAGGAGGTTCTCATTTTGGGTAGGGAAGGAAGGGGCCCTTAATATGTACACAGTGATGTGCCATTGTAGTCTCTGCTGTATTTCTAGTAGCTTGTAGTGTATATATATTCCGAAGTCTTCGGAATTCAACCTTTTTATTCAGTCAGGTCACCCAACTGCACTTTGCAATACATGGCTCTTGGCACGCCACCCTCCAGCGGGTCAAAAAGCTCAGTACTTCGCAGGCAGCCCTTTCACCTGACACCTTCCAAACAGCTGGAGCTCCCGCCACGTGATCACACCAACGCATCACCTCTGCTCCGATGCCTTTGTGCTCATCCCCATTCCTGATACAGTGCTGAGAGCTGCTGGTCCTTGGGATTCATTCTGAAATGCCAGCTGTCCACACATGGCAATCTTCTAGAAGGTTCCTCCACATATACTAGAATCAAGAATATCTTAAGAAGCCTGATTTTTCTGCCTATGGAAATTTCCCTCCTTTTTAATGGCCATATATCTCAGCTATCTATATCCTCCTGCAGATGACCATCTTTGTCTTTTCCACACCGGTGATGCAGGTCAAATCATTCCACATGCCTCTGGCAGACACTAACTGTGCTCTGCACGTCACTCTCAGCATCAGACAGACATCACCACTGAGCTGCAGACTATAAAAGCATATGTCAAGGAGATCAAAACAGGACTTTGGCTATCACAACTTCACACATCCCAGAGGGCAGGAAGGCAACGGAAAGCTGCTTGCTGCCAATTACTATCTCAAGCCACTACATTTTCCTTATGTTTACCAGGACTGCCAGGCTTACTTCTTCAAAAATATTACTCGGCACATCTTAGAACCATCCATAGCCCACCATGCCATGTGAGACAACAAAGGCAGAAAAGAGCTTCCTTGTGACCTCTGTATTTGTTTCACAGGTAACTTGAGGCACTCAAGCCCGCACCATTCCTCTGTTTTTAAGAAACTAGGTTGCCTCCTCACATTGTTCTTCTTTGTTCTTCTTTTGTCTTTCAATACTTTTAAGAATAACTGAAGACTTTTCTCAGGGGGATGATCAGTGAAGTGACCAACAATCAAAGACCAGCAGTAATGCAAGTTGCCATTTTGGTGCAATCGCCTCAGACATGACTTTCACTGTTCTTCAGCAATCTTTTCTTCTCTGGAAATATTGTTCCATAACACATGCAGGTATCCAACAAAATCAATGTCTCCTGCTACGGTCAGTGTTGCTACTATGCCATAGGCCCATGTTTTATAACAAAGCTCACTGCAAACTCTTTGTCACCTCCCAAGCATTGTGAGTACCTCTTACTGTTTTGCTCAGGCTCTTTTTAATCATGCTTTAATTATTTCCTTTAATGTCTTTTCACCTGTCATCCCTCTGAAGGCAATATACACCCAACCTTTTCAGGATGCCTTTTCCTGATAGTGTGAAGCTATATCCTTCTTCATGCTAGAGTCTTCACAGATATTTCTTCCTCACATCCTCCCGTCTCCTTTTTGAGAGCAGACTTCATGCTGATGCAGAAATTTGGCTGCTCAGAAGTTTCAGACAGGCAATAGGACAGTCAGTCACCAAGAGAGGGTTTCTGCAGCAAGGCTGGCGTGCCTTTCTCCGTCTATGAATGATAGAACTCAATGGCACACGATGGTTTGCACCCCAGAAGTACAGATGGGTTCAAAAAGGAACGGCCAAGTTTATAAAGGATACGGTATCAGTGTTTACGGCCACTTGAATGCCATCTCTGTCTCAGGAAACCGACCTGTTTGTTGTTAGGAGATAACCCAGGGACCTGTTTAGAAACATGCACTGTGCATTAAATTAAAAGAGCTGCCCGGCCCGGCCGAGCCCGGCTGTGGCGGAGGCTGGTGCTGTGGCAGGGCGGCGATCGAGCAGGGCCTCTGCGGCCCTGTCAGCCGGAGGCCCGGGGGCTGACACCTTCCACTTCAGCAGGGCCACAAGGGACCGCAGGTGAGGTCGTGCTCTGGTACCCGGCCGAACAGCCCCGCTAACAGCCCCGCTAACGAGCTGATGTGCACGCTTCCACCAGACATTTCCAGATCCAGCGCTCCCCGGTCACACCGGGCCGAGTCCCCGGCGCTGAGGCCGCCAACGGCCGGGGCGGGGCGGGCGGGAGGTGGCTGCCGCCTCAGTTGCTTCCCGTTTGGTCGGCGTCCACGGCCTCGCCGTTGCCAAGGGGCCCGGCGACGCCAGGCTCGGCCCGCCCCGCCCCGGCCGCCCTTCGCCTTCGCCATGGACAGCCGCTCCACCGCCTCCGTGCTGGCCGAGCTCCGCTGGGACGATGGCTACGCCGTTCCCGTGGCCAACGCAGAGAACAAGGCGCTGGAGGACGAAGTGAGCGCGGGGGAGGGAGGGGAATCGGCCAGCGACCCCGAAGGGCTCTGCTGTAGGGTAGCCCCGCCGGCCTGACCCCTCATCCCTGAGGGGCTCTGTCACGCCCCTCCCCGTCGCCTCATGGCGCCGGGCGGCGCGGAGCCCACTCTGCTGGGGCTCGGGCAGAGAAGGAGGGAGGGAGAACCCATGGGAGCCGCTGAGGGAAGCGGGGAGCGAGGCCCCCGCCTTAACGCCTGGGGACGGCGGGGCTCCACGGCCCAGCGGCGGCGGCGGCAGGCACCCCCCTCTCCCCCGGCAACATGGCGGGCGCTCGGGGGCTGCCCTTGCGAGGCGCGGGGGTTTCTTCTGGAACCTGTCGTTTCACGGCTTTGGAGGCACGTAGTGCACGCTTCTTACGTTTTTTTGATTTTTTTAAGTAGTTGCAGGTAATCAGCACTCAACTAAAAGCAGTTACCTGACAACTCTAACTCTTCAACAGCTGCAGAAGATGCAAAAAGAAAAAGTCAACCTGCAAAATGAGTTGGCCGACTTTGAAGAGCGTATAGAAGCGATGACATCTCACCTGAAAAACGTAAGGCAGGAGTTCAGCTTCACGCAGGTAAATTGCTGCCTCGAGTAGATCCCCTTGATCAGACAGACCTTTCTGCAGCTGGTGTCCTCATATATTTTGCCAGTTTTGCTAGAGATTTGACAGGACTTTATTCCAGCATTTCCACAGGAAACACAAGTTAAACTATGTATCTCAGTGATATCATGTGACGGTTGTTGAAAAGACCATCCGTGATCAAATGAGTGTACCTAGGAGAAAGCCAGGAAGGATGCATTTTAAAATTCGTTATTAATGGAGACTTTTGTAGATGATAAGAAAAACTTGTTCAAGGAAAGTAAAACATCAGTGTAAGGGAAAAATACATTTATAATCTTTAAAAAGCCAAGAGTTAATTGTGAAATCCTAGTGACGAGTTAATTCATGGACATGAAAAATGAAATTATATGGTTAAGGTGCAAGTCTTCACTTACACTCTGAGTTAATTGGCCAAAATGGGTGCTTTAGATTTCTAAAGAGTCCCGAGTCAAAGCTGCATACCTTTCAAGTGCCCTATGTGAAAAAGTCTTAAGAAACTTCCCTACCTTCCCTGCAGAACCTTTTTTAATTTTTTTTTAAACTTTCAAATTTTTTTTAATTTCTCCCTTAAAAAACTTTTTAATTAATTTTGTGCTAGAGTCAAGTTTTAATCTGCACATAAAAAAAGAGACAGCACATACTAGTCTCTATTTGAGAAGCATCTAGTAAGTAATAAATTGGTTATCATACAAGGAAGAAAACCCCTGAAGAATCACTTTTGTCAGACAGATTAGACAATATAGAGGCACTGCTATAGGCCAGCCTGGTGTTATGTCTCTGCACAAAACAATCAAATGATTTCTTTTGCCGTGCCTCCTGAATGTGACATAAAGCCACTGGTAATCAAGAGACTAAGGTTTTGATTTGGAAAGATTAAGATTCTGAATCTTGGGTGAAATATCTTTGAATTGAGTTTTCAGGGCTATAAATGGTTGATCTGTGGATGTCTGATACAATGCAATGTGTGTATATAAGAATACATATATTTGAGATACTA
Source organism: Stercorarius parasiticus (assembly GCA_013396915.1). Classification (NCBI taxonomy): domain Eukaryota; kingdom Metazoa; phylum Chordata; class Aves; order Charadriiformes; family Stercorariidae; genus Stercorarius; species Stercorarius parasiticus. The sequence continues at coordinate 653,824 of VWZL01002912.1, read as the reverse complement.
AAATCCAAACAATAAAGTTGCTCTGAAAATTCCTATAATTCCATGACAAAATTATACCATCTCTGATTTGGGATTTCATTGTATGTAAAAAAGGTTTTTTTGTTGATATATGCCTCTTGTTTATTGTAAAATGCTAACCTGTATTATTCTCTAGTCTCTTTACAAAGCCAGAGAGAATGAAATTGAAACTGAACAACACTTTAAAGCCCTTACTGAGAGAGAACTTGGACGTCTCAAAAGTGACATTAAACGACTGGAAGATGAGATTGTTTCCCTAAGAGAAAAGAAAAACAGTCAAGAAGTAAGGCTTAAAATTTTTGTAAGAGAACACACATATTGCAATTAGACTTTATGACTTGTCCTCACTTGAATTTACAGAAATAATAGTATAAGTCAAGAATAGCTAATTATAATTAAGTCTTATAAACTACAATAAATGATTGGGATGTAGTTTTCCCTGTGTAGGCAAGTAGAGTGACGCTGAGGATCTCCTTGCATAGAGTGGTCAAGACTCAGCAAATATCAGGTAGACACTGAAAGATTACAGTTCTTAGGGTTCTTAATGCCAGATACACAGCCACACACCCACATCGCCAGCTTGTTAATTCTCACAGGTATAGGTATTTTCTTTATGGTTTAAAAATTAAATTGTTGGTGGCAAATCTTCCCCACAAAATAAACTTGGGGCATGATTTTGAGATCAAAAATTGGCTTTACATTAAACAAAAAAAAGTAAGCTAATGCCTTCTAATTACAGGTGTTTTTCTGTTTAATGCAACTGTCTTTTTCTTTCTACAGATAATTTAAATTATGTTTGTTTATTTTATTATTTTTTTCTCTCCTTCTTCTCATTAAGTCTGTTTGTAATCTCCAGTCTCTCAGAATGTGTAGCACGATGAAGATTATCCTTGCTATTCAGCTGGATACAGATTCTCTTATATTTATGTCAGGAAATTTCTTCACAGTCATGTGGGACCATTTGTAAATTAATATGCAGGATAAGGATCTAAGAACTGGGCCTTAGTGTGCAAAGCAGAAACTTTACCCTGTGATGCCTCAGATCAGTTTATTTTGTGGAATAAATATCCCACATATAGGTATATCTCGCCAGAGTTTGACTTCTCTGTTTAAAATTACTTGCATTTTAAGTTTGTGGTAACTTACCTGTCTTGTTTCTTCTTTTAAGACCATGTATTAGCATTCCTTAAGTATAATACACAATTAACAAAAAAGAAAACTAGCAATTCTGTTGACAACAAGACGTACGTAAACTTGTTACAGTAGTTTGAACTGGTTGTTTCAGTTACTATTCAAAGAACATACTGAACATTTAATATGAACCCTTTAATTTATCTCTAATTTTATTAGAATACTATAAGTAAAACCACTAAGAAGCTGGAAAACTTAAAACAACAGTTGAACTGTGATGAGGAAGTTCTGGAGAGCTGGATAAAGGAATCAAATCGGAAAGATAATGATGCTATGATGATCCAGAAGTATGCACAACAAGATGAAGGGAAACTAGCAGTAAGTAGAAATGACAGCAATTTTCAGAAACAAAACAGAGAACCGTTTTAGCATTTGAAGACTTCGTTATGTTATCAAGTCAGGTAAGGTGGAGACAAGATTTTGTACAACAGCACTTTTAAACTGGTTTCCACTTAGCACAACAGTGCAATTCCATATGGCTCATTTTAAAAGTCAGAGAGAACAGGTTTTACAAAAGGTGAAAGACATAATTAAAGGGATTAATTTGTTTGATCATCTGGGTAAAATTTGAGTTTTTCTGAGAAAGTGCACAAATGGATAACAAAGTCTAGAAAACGGTGCTACTATGTTAAGACTGGGAAAATAGCGTAGATTTTCCCATTGGAACTGAATTTGTTAATATTACAGAGAACAAAGTACGGCTATTTCAGTAAGACTGCCTAGAATAATGAACGATGGTATAATAGACACTCCAGTCACAAGTTCAGACTTCATAAGGGTTAGTTCTCAAGTATAATATTAATTTAGAGATAATCATCTCTGGGTAATATTCTTCTGAGTCTTTAAATACAGGGAGGAGAAAATTGATTTTTACTCATTAAATACTTAACCCAAAAACTTTAGCTTACACAAACAGTCTCACTGGTATCATTTACGTTAGCAATTCACATGTCATAGTAGGAAGAGTAAAGTGAAATAGCTGATGCTGGGGACACCACATGCACATTTATCCATGGTGGAGGTTTACCTTTGCCTAGCTCCAGGCTGGTCCCAAGGGCTGACAAAACGTTATGGCCTCCTGCATGACCAAAAATCTGAGAGGCTAGATTCTCAGGGGTTGGGTTTTTTTGTCTTCTATAACACAATAAAAATGATGCCTGAGTAATTTCACCCCTACTTACAGCAGAGCTTTAAGAATTTATAAGACATAATATATTTGTTTTCAAATACATCGTATTTTCGTATCCTTTAATTTAGGCATTAACCCTGCAAGTAGAGAAGTTGACCATGCAAGCAAATCGGAAGCGCAGGGCTCTTGATAATGAGCTTACAGAAACGATAACAGCTCAGGTTTGTGCTTAAGGTTCTTGGAGATAGCTTGTTATATATGAAATTTTTAAAATCAGAAATCATGGGGGTGCTTTCTTTTAAACAGATAGAGCTTGACAAAACAGCTGAAGATTTTCGGAGAGTTCATCAGGAAAGGCAAGAAGTCCTCAGGCAGTGGGAGAATGCAATACAACAGATGCAGAAAAGAGATCAACAGATTGATCATTGCGCTTTGGTAAAACTGCTGTAACTGATCCATCTCAGTACATCAGCCTACTTTTGTGTCTATGATATTGATAGTAATTCTGCCAGTTGCATGTAGAACGATTGTGTCTTCTAGATGTTTAGTGTTCTCTTTGTGTTTACCTCTGTATTTTATTAAGGTATTTCAAAGATCAGATATTACTGAAAGAGATTCAGAATTTATTTTGAAAGCAGTTTCTCTCAGTGAATGGTGCTCTGCTTGATACTATGCAAGGTTTAATTTTCAATCTCAGGTCGTTGGGAAATGCAAAGCATGCCAGTTTCAGTACTTTCTGTCATCTAAGAATCTAAGAAGGAACAAGGTGGGGCATTGTTTCTTAGAGTGTAAGGACAGTCAACTGCAAGGGGGGGGGATTCTGTGTCTGGGATGAAATATAAAAAAGAAGATTTATTATTGAAGGAATTAGTATTGCTACCTCTGTGAACAAACACATGACTAACATTTATGTCAGAATTCTGATAAATAATCACATTAAAGTTAAAAATATTGGTCCTTAAATACATTCTGCAAATGGAGAAAAGCAACAGCACTATTCTAATGCAAAAAAGATCCTGTTAAGCATTATGAGTTAGTATTAATTTCTAAAAGATACAGTCTTCATTTGTTTTGTTAGTGTTTTATGCACAGATGGTACAACAGTGAGAAGTATAAATGAAGTATATTTTATCCTGACTTTGTCAGGAGAAGGGTGAACTCCTCAGAAAGTTCTGCAGGGCAATAGAACAGATGCACCAGAAAAAGCCTGAAGGATCAGTGTAGAGAAAAAATTCATAAATATGGATTCCAAAGTAACAATTTCTTTTTTTTTTTTTTTTATGAAGGGGGAAAAAAGTGTAATTGCATGTACAAGAAGGCTTACCTAAATCCTTAGCTCTGCTGAAAGAATATCAGCTTTGTTATGTTGCCCATATAGGTATTACATATATCCTGAGCAGAAACATGCTTTAAACAGGCTTAAGATACAACCCTGAAAAAAAAAAGTAATAATAGAAAATGACAAGCCAGAAGTAATACTACCAAACAGAAAATATAATGGTCTAATTTAGCTGAAATATTTTGGATTTCATAGATTCCTGCAAAGAACAAATAGATATTACAAAAACAGCAACAAAAAGCCGGCTCTGGTCAACCTTCCATGTATTAATAGTTCATAGAATAGTCCTACTGAGGTAATCTGTTTTATAAACAGATTCTTTTTTTTTTTACATTAGAACTACAGTATAATTTTCCCTGTAGCTGATCTTTAACTTTCAAAATATGCAATTTTCACTGAATGGTTATAAATCTGTCAGCTAAAGTAAGCATCTTTACCAACTACTGTTGGTAATTTTCCTCTTATATTTCCTCTGTTTCAATTCTATCTGAAGTTTTGTTCACATAGCTCTTCCGTTTTTTCTTTCCTATTCAATCAATCAAAAATGATTTTTGTTTCATATAAGTTTATAGTGTCATTTCATATAAGTTTATAAGTGTTTATTTTTTTAAATTATTGGAATATTTTGGAATTTTGCAATCCAGTTTTAGTATTTGGTGGTGTGATGTATTAGTGGAATTAAAGTAATCTAAGAATTATGTCATAACTGGGCTGTCTCATGCAAAGAGTAGTCTTAACAGCAAATATCTTCTGGTTTGTACCCTTTGTTAATCTAACACATCTTAATTAATGCAAGCAAAGCTAAAATGTTTTTATCCTGATAGCTAATAGCAGAGATAAAACAGGACATCAGAAAGAAAGAAACTGTGCTGAAAGAGAAGACTTCCTTTTTGGTAAACGAAACTGTTAATAATATGGAATATGAAAAGAAAATTTCTTCTGCTGAACGGGAAGCTACCAGCCTCCGGAACGAGTACCAAGCTCAGGATGCATACAGGGCTCAGCTGCAGGACGAGGTAAGGATGACCAAACAGTTCAGGAAAACAGACTGAAACTACTTTTGACTAAAAACAGGAATAACATTTACTTCTCTCTGGTTATGGACTAGACTCTTAATAATTCAAAAAAACATCTGCTCTTCTCAATCTGCTCGTGATTATTGGCATCTGAATCCTCAGCTTAATCCTTTCATTGATAGTGGTGAAGAGATTAGCTTGTATTCTCTGTTGTGTTGGTATAAAATGAATTTCCTCTTAAATGGTGTAACACTATTAGATGCTTTGGAAGGAGATGTTTCTTGCCTTTAGCATATGTAGACATCAGTATCGTATAAAGATGAGAGAAATATCTTCTGGATTCCAAACAATTCCTATCCTGCGCTCTCAGAAGTGAGCAGTGATGACCCTTGTAGTCAGGTTAAAATTCTTGGAAAAACCCCCAAATGCTTTCACATGGCTTTCTAATCAAGAGGCAGTAGGCCAGGGCTGCCCTGTGATCAAACCCCGCTTGATGTTGTCTGTATTTACTCTGTTACTTATACTTGACCTGCACTTAAAGCTAGGAATGAGCTGCACTGCTTAATTACTTAAATGCTTGTAGAATTATTTCTAAGAGATAATTGAAGTCTCATGGTTCTGTTGAGAAGGGACACACTTGTATTACCTGAGTAAGTTTTCTCTTAAAAAGAAAATGGTAACACTGGGCTACTCAGCAAACTTGATGATTTAAAAAAAACCACCTGCATGTGCTGTTGCCTCAGATTTGCATAGCTTTTCTGTAGCAGGTGGTTCATAAACTGATATCCTAATTAAACTGTAGGTAGCTCAAACAAGGCGTAGGCTGTTAGATTACCCTATAATTCATGCAAACTTGAGGGTTCACAGAATTGCTAGGTTTTAATCTCTAAGACATGAGATTCTTGCTTGACGTTTTTCACAATTAATTCTACATAATGTGATAATGAGAAAAGTCTCCCATTATTAGATGTTAGAACATCTGCGGCACGCAAGTGAGAAACAAGGAAAAAACCATACTTCACAGTTCAACTGACAACTTGTGACCTCCCAGTTTCTCATTCTGGTACCAAGAGAGACCTGCTACATATACACTTGATCAGGTTTCTTTGATTGGGAAAGTGAAGACAATTACACTCACACTGTTAAGTGATACTGTGAAGACTAATGAGCTACCAATTGTAAAATATTCCTATCCTGTTTAATGAGTATATGCTGTCATGCATTTTTTACCAAATTAAATGTCCATATATTTTTGTCACAGTGTTCCCTTAATCAAAATAATTTAGGTACCCAATAAAGTTTGAATTAGAAAGATTCAGTAGATACATAAGGGTATCCATGTTCACAAAGAACCTCATCAAAGTCAGCTGTGCTCTATAAAACCATTGTTTGACTTATAGGGATGATGTTAGACAAGAATTACAGCTCGCAGCACCTTCCTAATTCATTCTGTAGTCTTAAGTATTTTGCCCCTGCATTCAGATTATGCAGATTAGTCTATTGAGTTATTAGCTGTGCCAGTTCACAGCACCTCAGAATTTGTAGCACTTTTCATCTGGAAAACACTGTTAGAAAGAAACAGAATACTTTCCCATAAGTAGGTACCTTACAATTTTAAACATCGTAACACATACCAAAGATGATCTTGATCGCTCCATTTTGTAATTCATTAGCTGGATGCTTTGAAATCCACCATGGACAGAACTGCTTCTGATCTAGAGTCTTTGAGAACACAAGTAACCAATCTGAAGAAAGAAATTCAGAAAAAACAAGCCAGGTAAGAAACAGACCTTTTAAAATATCGTTTGTAAGTATTAGTAATATAATCAAATCCTTGAGCTAGCAAAGAACTTTCAATAATGTTGATGATTAAAGCCTCCAACTTTCTGGTTAATTCATGTCCTGGATAGTTCCTGGCACTGGGCTATTAAGGAAATACTCCTCGTAATCCTCGTTCTGAAAGGGCATGAAAAAATCAGTTAGGGCCTTGGTTATCGTAGGCTGAAGTTTAGCCTGCTTTATTAGGCAACTGCTCAGTAAGGTATGCTGCTTGGTTTTGTCAGTGTTGTATATGCAACATACATTTAACTTTTTAAATCATATAATTTTTTTTAGATTAAGCTTTCTCAATGAAAAGAATGCAAGTCTTTCCAATAAACTGAAGCTTGTGACGGAGGAGACACTCGGTTCAGAAGACAAAGCACTGAGGATGGAAGAAATATTAAAGGAAGAAGAAAAAGTTGTCAAGGTAAAATGTTTTTTGTGGTTTCTGCAAGTGAGGATTCATTTGAATTTGCAAGCTCTATCTATAACAAACATTTATGGATTAAAATGGAATGGAAGAATTAATAGGACATGTAGCTATTTAATCAAACAATGAAGTAACGAGCATGTAGATACATCAGTATCTGTGTTGGCAAAACTCTGGAGGAAAATAAGCGGTCCTAGTAATTCAGATGATGGACTCCTTCGTACATTAACATGTGATATAGGAACTGTCATTGTACAGATCTAAACCCAGAATTCTGACTGCGTCCGTGTACTGAAGAGGGCATTTACCTCTGACATCAGCCAAAAGCTACTTACAACTTCTTGACTTGACAGAAATAGAAGTTATTTACTGGAATGTGGCTAATTTTGTTATAAAGATATAGTAATGTTTTGCTTCTGTTTTGTAACACTACTGGAAAATTTCAAAATCCTGTATTTTGCTTAGCTCTTTTGGGAGTTCACGTCTCCAAACATTCTGTTTTACGGGCTGCTGGGGAACAAGGATCCTTGAACTGCCATCATTTTCCCATTGTTAAGGAGTGAGAGTCGTCAGGATGACTTTTTAGTACCATTACCACTGAAAACTTCTTGGCTTTAGTAAAGCACCCCCAAAACTTATAAACCTGCAAAGAGTTATGATTTTGGCAAACTGGGATTAAAAAACGTTTTGAAATCTTTTAATCAGATTTGGCTGGCCTAGTCTCCTCTTCATTATTTTAATTCTACTACATGAAACTCTGATACGTCTAACTTGGACTATTAAATAATTACTGGCTCACTTTAGATTTAATTTTCATGATGAATAAAGATTTTTATCTGGGAAGTGGCATGTACAAGCTGTAATATGGTGACTGTTTTTTTAATATGTCTAATAATACTACTTTTTTTTTTTTAATTCAAACCCCACTTCTTATGTTGCAAATGAAGTATAGGAATAAAAATATCCTAATTTGTTATCATCTGATGCACTGTAAAGGGCTTTTGAATAAATGCAATGTTGTAATGCAATCACGTGAACTTTCCTGCATTTCAGAAAATGTTTCTACCGTTTTGTCGTTTTGCTACTAATTATCAAAGTATTTTACTACTAAGTTTCTGACTGAACTTGCTACAAATATTTTTTTTTTTTTTTTTTACATTTTGCTGGACACTTGAGTATTGGCTATGCTGAAGCTCTCTTTACTGTAAGACGAGCAGGTTACATGAAGGCGACAGCAGGTGTTCCCACACGAGTGAGACCAAAGCTGTATCTGTGCATACCACTGTGTACTCTTCTTTTCCTATTTTGTGCTTCCTGTAGCATGTATGTGAAATAACCCCGTGCAGTAGACTGAGCGTTACTTTTTCAGTCCTCAAGCATTAACTGTACATTTTAAATATACACAGAACTAGAGAGGGGATATCTCTCCTATATGAAGAGTTTTCTTAAATTATCAGCCTTACTTAACTGTTCTGGTTTTTCAGATAATTTGAGAACAAGTTGGAATGAATACAACACTTCATTAAAATTAAAACCTTATTTGCTTCCCCTTAAGATTGTCACCAGGGTGGCTAAACCACTAGGAGGGTTTCTCTGCTCGCATCTGTGGCAGATAACCTAAGATGACGTTGAGCTTGGCAGCTCCACAGCTTCAGGGGAATATCATAACTAGGATGAACTGTTCTTGAACAATGTCTGCGATGTATTAGTCAGAAGCACGCTTTCCATCACCATTAGACACACATGGCTATTTGCTGCATCAATTAATTTGCTGTGAAGAGATATTTACAGGAACAATGTGGATGAAATGTCACCATTTTGCGCTTTAGTTCTGTGATACTTCTCCCTCTTCAATCGGCGGCAAAACACTGTTGCACAGTGAAGCTTATTGAGTATCTTATCTCTAGTAACAACCTCACTTCAAGGGAGAGAAATAATCTCTATTAAAATGAATTTAGATATGCAAGAAAGACTACAAAATGAAGGTCAAATCATGATCCAGTTTTAGTAGATGAATTCATCATTGTCGTTAGCTTCAGAAATACAGCTCAGAATTGGGCACATGCATAAAAACCAGTTTACTTCTGAAATTAAATTCCTTTGTTCAGCCGTGATCCAAAGCCCATTGACATCAGTGTAAAATGTTACAGGCCATAACGATTTCATATTAAACTTACACCTGCTTTTTACTTCCTGAGTTTGGGATTTGGAATTGCAATTGGAGGAAGTTCAACTATAAAAAAAAAAAACCTGTTTGGTAGAATGTGGTTATGAACTCTTAGAGAAGGAGTTAAGTTATCTTTCGCCATTACTAAAGCAGCAAGATGCTTCACAAGCAAATTTCACAATGCATACATATATAAATCAAGAATAAGCGCATTTTTAATCAATGTAGAAAAGTGAATTGGAAGGAGTTTTGCTATATTAATTTAAATGTGCATCTTCAAACTCTGTACCAGCCTTGTGCTGAACATAAATGAGTCTTTTGGAACAGGATTGTGATGCCACATCACTCGTTTTAGAGATGTCCCTTACAGGAGACTAACATGCTGAACAGCGTGAGCTTCGGGAGGTCTTCAGTTATTTGAGTGGGGGGGTGGAAGGAGGGAGAGGAAGAATAATAACCTTCCTGGTTAGGGTTATAAAAAGAAAGTAATCTCAATTTTGTTTGTTTTCAGTACTCTTTCAGTGTGTTTCAGCATTGTACTGTACTACAACAGACCCTACTAAAACCTCATTTTCTGCACTGATGTAGGCGTTAGTGGCAACTTACCTCTGAGAATAAGCAAGTGATTTTAAAATGTGTAATTAATTTTTCAAACAAAATGATTCCGACTTATAAACACACATATTTACATACATGCGCATACGCACAGTTACAAGTTTTAATAAACCGTTGAAAAGCTTTGTATTATATTTATCCAAATATTCACATATACTGGAAGCAATAGGAGGGTTTTTTGAAAGGATGTCGGGAATTTAGTTTTCTGAAAGGCTGAAAAGAGTAGAGTTCCCATAATAGAAAAAAAGGTCATGTAATAGTAAGGTAGGATCCCAGTTAAAAAAAATTTAAAGATTACTTTCTCTTGAAGTCAAAGACTTTTCTTGCCAACCATTTTGAAGAGCTATGAAATTCCACGTTCATATTAATGGATACAGTATTGAAATTTTAAAATCTTCCTATATATAATTAATAAAGGCAAATAATTCCTCAGAAAATACTTCTTACATGATTAATTATTTCTTAATGATTAATTTGTCACCAGGAAAAAGAAACAGAAATAAACCAGCTAAAAGAACTACTTTTCAAGAAGACTCAAGAGCTAAAGGTGCAGAAGGATAAGGAGAAGTGTGTTCTAGTGGAAATTGAGGGAAGTCAAAGATCACTTAAAAATCTTAAGAGTCGACTGCACAGACTTGATGTAGATGCATTGAAACAACAAGAATTCGTATATAACCAGGTAAAATGTTAATATACTTTTGTAGTGTAATTGTCTCTTGGGTCTAATGAGAGTAAATTGCTTGAGTTCTGTAATCTTTGTCAACTTCTTACCATTTTGGGAATGCTGTGCAGTATAATTTGAGGTCTGCATTTATTTCTGTCTCTAGATGTATGGATAAAATTGAAATAACTGAAACTTGCTATAGTATTACCTACATTATTCACTTATGTATTTCATTATTTTTTGGATTTGCTGTTTTTCCCCCTAATTTCTCAAATCAGTTCTTTACTTTGATCCCTCTGAACCAGACACCTCAGGGTAAATTTTTAAAGCAATACAAGAGGTACATGCCAAAATCCTGTTACTTGCTAATTGGATTTTGTGCATATTTCCTATGCACCACTTTGAAAATTTGCTCTTTTATATCAGCATCCGCTGGGAACAGCAAGATGGCAGCTCCACTGTAAGCCTCCCTACAGCAGACTCTGCTGAGTGTGCTTTGTTACTCTTCTGGAAGATTACTCCTGAACCATCACTGCACATCAGTCATCTAAGAATATTTGGTTAATGAGGTCTATAAGGCATAAATTATTATAAAACAATAGCTTAAATGGGTGACTGTCCTAAATCCAACATTTAGATCCAAGTTTATTTAGATCCAGTGTTTTAGCTTTATAGGAAGGCTATAATTGCTTATCTCAGACTATTAATTATCTTCAAAATTATTTTAACAGGATTTTTATATTCAGCAAGTACAGAGACGGCTGTCACGATTAGAAGGAGAGGTTAATGCAGATGAAAAACAAATTTTGGAAGCAAAACTTACTGAACTTAAGAAAACCTTAGAAGAAAAGAAAAATGCATATGACGTTTTACATGCACAGCACAAAAAACTTCAGGTAACTTCCTTAAAACATCAGGTTGACTGTGTAACATCTAGAAACCTCAGCGAATTGAGTAGATTGGGTCTTATTAATTAATAACTTGGTATTAGATTAAAAGATATCTGGACTTTGTGTTACCTGTGAGGAATACTTCATATGTTCCTGTACCTTACAGAAAAATAGGTCGTTCCTGCACGACTGAGGCACCTTAGCAGGACGACAAGCATCGAAATGTTGGAAAGGCGAGCTGAGCTTTCATTTCAAGATGTGACTGACAGCTTGCAAGTGTCTGAATTTATCATGTAGAAATAGAATGTTATTCTGCGAGGCTACTACTTCCTTTTACATTTTTCATAAAATTTTAAGTACAGTTGCATTTAAAATCGTAGAAAATTACATTTCTGAAATGAAGAGACAGTATTTGAGTTAGCTGACCCCATCCTGATACGTAATTCAGAAATACTATTTTTCTGTCTTTATTCCCATGTGAGAATTTTGCATATACGAGCTTGTTCTCTGGTTTCCCACTATCCAGTGACCATCATTACTTGTTTATAAAATGCACTAACCTTTCTTGTAGATATGAACCAGTCAGTTATTCTGTAGCCAATTTATAATTTCTGTTTATAAGAAATGTATTTGTTTATTAATGGGCTATATTTTAGCAAGTTATGAAACCTCTTTTCAAAGACAAAAGCCAGGTTTTTAATAAGACATCACTGCTGGCTTCTCAAAATGACAGTTAAAACAAAAATTGATGAATTTAGCAAGGGCAAGAAACTGCTTATAGGAGAGCCCTTTAACTGGAGATCCATGCAGTGACAAGGTTTAATGTCGGGCAACTGGTGCCCACGCTTCAGTTTTAAGGAGATGCAAAATTTGAGCAGTGAGTGCAATCAAACACTGAAGCACACCTGCAGGCATTTGTTCGTACTCTGGAGTATTATCAAAGACAGATGGTTTTATGAAGATGAACTATGAGTATCAAAGTCATGGTCAGACACGCCAGGAGATTTTTTTTATCTAGCTGAAATACATGATTATATTAGAACTGTCTTATTGGCTAAAAGATCTGTATTGTATAAATAACAATTACTACACTCCAGATAAACAATGACATTAATACTGCAACAGCGCTCTGCACGAGGATTGCAATGCTCTAGGCGCTGTTTGCAGAGCAGCACATGGACACAAGATGATGATGGTTCCTGGTTCCAGGACTTAAAAATATCTCATTTGAAATTAACTGGTAGCTTTTGGTGCAAACTGCGTTCACTGAAATAAATTAAACATAACTTACTTTGGAAACAGAGCGATGTCCATTTCATCAAGAGAGCGATGGATAAGACAGGAGAAGAAACAAGCGGTATGATGATCAAGATAGATGAACTAAATCTTTTCAATGAGAGATCGGATCAGGAGTTAAAAAAGGCTAAAGCCATTAAGCAGGTACAGTACTATTTTGCAACTTTACTACTACAAGACACGTTTGTTTGTTGAAACACATAAACTCCTGAGTTGATCTGAAGGCTGTTGTCTGCCTCCCGCAGTACTACATCAGTATATCCATAAGAACCCCCTTTGTAGTTTCTTGATGTACAGCTTCCTTCCCAAACTTTGAAGTCACTTTCATCACTATGGTCTTACTGGGCAAAGTGTTACATCTCCTGTGTATGCCACACACAGTTTCTTTGGGTTATCAGTTTAGTCACACAGTTCTTGTACCACAATATCCACCCGGTCAGTATGCTTTTTCTGAGAAACGATTGCCTTTAAAATAGAAAATGTATTTACTATTCAGGGACATCTTTACCTAGCACTGAATTTTTAATCTCAATCTGTGATGCTAACTACTAAGTTTGGCACAGTTTTGTTATTAAATTGGGGGACTTTTTCCAGCAGATGGTTTGGATCTATCTACATTCTAATTTAAGGTATTAAGAGATAAAATGGAAGTCTTTCTACCCATATTTTGATAAACAGAAAAACCAGTTCCCAGTCCTCTAATTACTGCACATTTTTTCCTGCAATAAGCTCTAGCCTGCCTCAGAGAAGCACTAAGGGAGTAGAATAATACAGGGTCTAAGTAGCAGGGGAAAGTTTTGCTACCAACCTAACTGGTGCACTTGCTCCTCAAGGAAGACTCTCCCTAACCTGGAATTTTTCTTTGAGGATAAATTCAGGGGAACAAAAGAAAGAAGCTGATGGCATAAAAGAACTTGGAGAAGAAATGGTACGGATTTTGGGATCCACAAGAGACTTCTTTTTTAATGATTCAAAGTGTTTGCATGCTAATGAAATGTACAATTTACTGCTTTTCATGAGTTTTGGTATATATGTGTCGCAAGTTTTGAGGGTGGGGAAAATGGCCAGTCTAGATGAACAAGGAACTTCTGATGGGACTTAGGAATAAAAGGACGGTTTACTACCTTTGGAAAAAGGGACAGGCAACTCAGGAGGAGTACAGAGATCTCGTTAGGTTATACAGAGAGAAAATTAGTAAGGCAAAAGCCCAGCTGGAGCTCAACTTGGCCACTAACATTAAGGACAACAAAAAAAGTTTTTATAAATACATCAACAAAAAGAGAGCCAGGGAGAATCTCCATCCCTTACTGGATGCGGGGGGGAAGTTGCAACGAAGGATGAGGAGGAGGATGAGATAATGCCTACTTTGCCTCTGTCTTCAATAGTCAGACAGCTATCCCCGTGGTGTTCAGCCTCCTGAGCTGGAAGATACGGATGGAGAGCAGAACAACCCACCCATAATCCAGGAGGAAGTAGTCAATGATCTGCTTCTGTACCTGGATGCACATAAGTCTATGGGGCCGGATGGGATTCACCC
>VWZL01002912.1:620757-638659 GCA_013396915.1 Stercorarius parasiticus | reverse complement strand
AAGAAACGTGTAGATTTGGCACTTCAGGGCATGCTCTAGTGACAGAGGTTGTAGGGGTTTTTTTGTGTGTGTGTGTGTGTATGGTTGGACTCGATCTCAAAGGTCGCTTACAACCATGAAGATTCTATGATTATATATAAATTTACTCATCTAACACCATGGCTTGTAGACATACAGAATCTGGAACATACTCCAAGACAGTTATAATGGTTCCAGTGCGATATTAACTGCTTCAGAAAATTCCTTGTAAGGTCTGCTTAATTTCTTTGAAACCCTCTTTATAGTCTTACCATTCATAATGCTAACTGAAAGAAAGTTGTAGATGGGAAAGTCTAACAACCCACAACTCAGTCTGAATTAGAAAGTCTGATGAATTTGTATAAAACCATTCAGGAAACAATCTACCCCTATCGCGCTCACCATGTAAACTGAGAATTTGAGAGCATTCTCATTGCAAAATGAGAAACTGAGAACATTTTTAAATACAGAGCAAAATGAGTCTTACATTGTTGTATATATAAAAAATAATGGAGACTTTATAAAAAAATTATTAACTGTTATAAATATCTTAATTAAAAATGCTTTCTTACTTTGAGACCTTTTTGGCATTTATTAGGAGATGATGGTTGAAGATAACCTCTTGAAACTAGAATTGAACCGTCTTCGAGATACTCTGTGTAATAAGACAGAGAAAGTTCTAACACTGGAAAAACAAAAACTGGAGTTAAAGAAAGCGATAGCAGAAAGAACTGAGGAAATTAAAATTCATAAAGCAATGCTGGATTCCCAGATAAGACTTGTGGATCAGGAACGGCAGCGCATAAGGTAACTACTCTTACATAAATTAAACTCAGAACTTTTACTGAGTATATTTTACATGAGACTCACTGAAAGGAGAGAAGCATTTTACCCAGTTTCACCAATTAGAGAAAATGAGGGTGAAGTAAGTCTTGCGCAAAGTTAAATACTGAGGCAGTTGAGGTTAGCAAGAGATCCCGCTTCTGAAATCCAGCCTTACAGCTTTGACAACTTGGTGAACAAGAGATTTCCGTTTATTCTGTTAGCGATGATCCTCTACAGTACTGAGAGGAAAGCTCAGCTGCAGACATCTTTTTAAAAGTAAAGGTCATGTGCATTTTTCAAGGAATAATCATGAAATGTGAAATCAGTGTGTCTGGAGGTGTGACAAAATACTTAAAACAGAAAGGTTGCTTTTAAAGAGGGTTTACTCCCAACTGTGTGACAAAACTGTGATTTCTTTGACTCATACAGTAAGTCTGTTTGGTTTGGGTTTTTCGCGTTTTTAATAAATGAGCTCTCCCTTGTGTGTCCTATATAACAAAATTAAATCTTCTGATTTACACATCTACCCTCTTATAAAGCAACCATATCTGAAATAACTTTTCCTTTCTGTAATAATCGGTGCAAAGTATCTGGGACAGTTTTAGCTCTAAAATCCCAATATCTGTATCCAGCCAAAATTCAATGCTGCAGCAGCTGAACTGCTGAAATCTGGCAAGCTCAATTCACTCCTCTGCTAACCACACCCCACGCCATAGGAAATTAGAGTGATTTAGTGTGGCTAAAGCTTAACTGCTCACTGAGAGTGCAGACTGTGGGGCTTTTTTCCTTTGATAATTGCACAGCTAATTGGTACTTCCATGTAATTTGATTTGGGGTTGTTGCCTACTGTTGCTCGCGCTCAGCCAGCAGTGGCAATATTAAGATAATATCAGCAGGGGGCAGCTTGTGCAGCTGGAGGATTTAAATGCCAAACCTTTAGAAATTTTTGGGAGGACTGTGGCCTCCCAAGATGCAACGATCTGGAACATGGAAAGAAGTTCACCGCAGTTCAGAACTGCAAGAGAAGTGGAGGTAACCAGAAGAATGGGTGACTGTGGCTGGGAGAATACAAAAACCAACAAAACCCAGTAGCAGCTGAACTGCTGGCCTGCCTGCCTCCTAGAACACCCCCAGGCTGCTGAAATAACACCAGTAATTTACAGTGCTACAGCAAGAACTGCCCACGAAATGCTACCAACAAACCCTTTCTCAACCCTTTTTTTTTTTCCCCAAATGTATCAGTGCCGAATTTCAAGATCGCCTAAATAAAATTGATAAACTGAGATGCAGATACGAAATTCTTAATATTGTCGTGATGCCACCCGAAGGAGAAGAGGAGAAAACTCTTACCTACTATGTAATTAAGGTATTTTATTAACATAATTCATTATAATGCAAAGTATTTAAGTTACAGATTTCCCTGGGCTCTATTCAAGTAACTGAGACAACCTCCTTACCTACTGCTTACTTTCAGTCTAAATCTGACACTGTTGTTATTTAAATGCTACAGCAATTTCACATCACTCTCCATGGTCAGTCCTAATGTCAGGGGAGCCTTATTTTTGAGCAGTTTGAAAATTTTCACTTCAGAGCTCATTAATTTATAAAGATACAAGAAGTCATGTGGCAGTCTGCTATAAACTGGAAACAAGATTCTCAGTCTCACATGATCTTAAATTCTTCTACCCTTCAGAGTTATTTTTAGGTATTTATTTCACCATATGGTGTTTAAACCTTGTAGAATGTCAGCTTTTTATTGGGAAAAAGAAAATTAAAATCAAACTTTATCCATAATGCAGTACCCTGATTCTGGTACAAAAATCTATTATTTTTGATCTCCACAAATTCTCTGATTTTCTCTTAAAGCAAAACGCTTCTAGCTGCGATCTTGGCTCTGAAGTCCATCTTTTTCCTCATTCTTAAGTGTCAGTTGTCTTAATGATGGTATTTCTGCTGCTGTGAGATCTAGCACAGCAAAAGACCCTCAGTAAAACCCTTGTGGTCACTGTGGGTGTATATATACACATACCCTCTACAGCACGAGGTCTCAGCTTTTCTGAGGGACCACAGAAAATACTTCTCTTCACCAGCTGGCTCTGTTTCTTAAATCTCACTGATCAGATGAATGGAGACCTACAAGTAATTCCCAAACTGGTGGCTTCTAACACTCGCTCAGTAGCTTTATGTAATGTATAATCTCAACTCTTACTTGGATTGCGTGGATAAAGGAAAGAGACGTGAAGCGGTTCGCGTCAGCAGCGCAAAGCATGGAAACTGCTTTGTGCAGTGTGGATGCTGCTCCTCAGGACAGGGTGAGCTTAGATGGAGAGGCAGACACCTATAATGAAATGCACGTGGATGAAACGCCTCAAAGAACTTCCAGTACTGTAAATAACTACTTCCTAGTTACCCGAGTTACCTAGTAACTCAGATCTCAGTTCAAGTCGGACAAAGCAGATAAGCCCCCTTATCTACCTGGGACTTTAACCTGTAAATATTGCAGGTATTGTTTTTCTATATAATTGTCCTAATGTTTTCAGTGCGCGTGCAGTCACCTAAAATACCAGTTTTATTTTTCAGGCTGCACAGGAAAAGGAAGCACTTCAACGTGAAGGCGATGATTTAGATGCAAAGATCTGCAAAGCTGAAAAAGAAATTGTAGCTCTGGAAAACACTTTGTGTGTACTTAATAACTGCAACAGCAATTATCGAAACTCTTTCAAGGAAGTCACTGAGACAAGTACGTAAAATAGAAATTGGTATTTGCTGTAATATGTAACTCAGGTATATAGTGGGGAAATTCCACGGCACAACAGAATGAATCACAGAGACTGAACTGAAGGTAGCAAAAGGGAGTGTAATTCACATGCTACTATGAATAGTTAGTTCTGCAGAATAAGCACAGAAGAAAGTGCAGTAAAGCATAATTAATATTTATGTCCTTATATCTGCTTTATGTGAAAATCTCTAAGCCTATTTAATTTTGTGAATAGGAGCATTCAGAAGAGGCAAAGCAGAAAGACAGTTACTGGGGGCGGGGAGGGGGGAAGTCATTCCTGGGAGAAAGGAGGAGTGCCCTCTGAAGTACATAGGCCTAGCGGATAAAACTGCACAGTACAAAAAGTGCTGCTTCCTCTGTAGTGCTGCATCACCCACAGCCACTAATTCCAGTTACAGAAGCAGAAGCAGCTGTGCCACTGCTGGCCTTCTGGTGGTAGTCTGAGCCAGCGTGGGCACAAACTGCACCCAGAGCAGCTCCACAGGCAGCTGAGGTACAGGTACTCAGCGATGGAGACCCAGCCCTTGGCTACACCGTCATCATCTCCGATTTTCAAAGGGAAAGAGGGGGGAAAAAGTAGTAACCTGTCATCTGGGAAAATGATGAAGAAGAGTAAAACTTGAACTGCACTATTTTAGTGTAGGGTCAGAAGTTTTTAAAATATGGACTACGTAACCGAGTTTTTGGATATTGGAAATTCCTCAGAATTCTGAAAAATATCTTCATCTGTTGTTTCCCTTGCCACTTAAACTTCATAAGCTTGCTCTCCTTCAGTGAAACTTTCTTTGTTTAGTGTATAAAAAGCATCACCAGGAGAAATTACACAAACTTAATTCTAGAAAAACATTTGATTATTTAACTTTTGTGCCCTCTGCTGGCTCTGAAAACAGTAGCTCTTAGATCATTCTCTCATGAAGCTGGTCACTTTTTCACAGTGATTTGGAATTAGTAGTAGAGCATTTAAAAAAATGCTTAAACCTTGAGCTCTCTGCAATACTCCCAACACTAATACAGAAATACTCTGTGCTGCGGTTTCTTTAAAGTGCAACTTATTCTAAAGTGAAAATTGCGTTGCATACGCTGCTTGTCCAGCATTAATGCTGCCTCATTGTTTGGGATCACAGGTGAGGAATATGAGGAAAAATTGAAACTAGAGGAGGAGAAAAGGGCTGCTGATGAAAAATATAGATACAAACGAAGACAGATCAAGGAACTTCAGGAAAATCTCCAGGTAAAATACAAGAAGAGTTCAGAAAAAAAAAAGTTCAAAAGCTAAATCCATGCAAGCCATCCTATTGAAAGAACAGGACATTTTGGGACAAACTTTAGCCCATTCTTTTATATCCTATGCTTTGTATGAATGGCTATGATTTTTTAGAAGGCTCTACCTCTCCTTTCAGAAGTTGAGCGCTTATTTGAATTTTCCTGACTCACAACAAAACTTCATGCTTTTTCGTCACACACAGCTAGAATTTCCAAATCCCAGACGCACACCGACAGATTCTCTCTCCTGGCATCCAAGAAAGCAGCTCTGTTTTTGTGTAGCATACACCACTATACTGTATCATCCTGTCCAGTACTGCAGAGATTAAAATCCACACATCTGGTGTCCTCTGGCATCTACATCCCAGGATTTTTCTAGGAGAACATACTCTGTTTTATTAGCATTCAGGGTGCTTTGGTTTAAACAGCATTCCTGTAGCTCAGGAAAGCCAGCTGACTCCTAACGGAGCAGGCTGAGCACTGAACCCAGGTAAAGGACAGCTTGTGATCAGGGCTCCACAGCAAGGACTTACTCTTGGTTCCTCTTGTATCAAAAAGCCCACTTGGCCCATAAGGTAGAACAACGCTAAACTCTGTGACATTTTAGTTAAAATTTTCTTGGGCAGAAGAAATCCAAGACATCTTGTTATATCCCACATGATTATTCTAAGCCCTGAGTCGCTGGCTACAGGTGAACAAACATTCCTATTGCCTATTCTACCACCGTAGGGCATACAGCTTACTTGAGAAATAATACCTCAGAAATTAGAGACACACGTACCTTCTTCAGGGAGTAAGACCTAGGATATAACGAGGTGTTAAGGCATACCCTTTCCTGCCTTTTTATTTAGTTAGTTTTTTAAAAAACAGAGCCTCCCTTACGGAGCTAACTTTATTCATTCCAGTCAGAGGTATCCATGTCTTCCCACAGGAAATGATGCTATTTTTCTTAGGACAGCTTGCACTGGTAAGTTGGTACTGTGGCCAGTACATTGTTTGTAGACACTGCTCAGAGGCACATCTGAAAATACATACGTATAGCTTCCTGAATAGTCCCTTTAAAGGAGTTTTTCAAAGATATGTAAACTACCTGGTGGTCTCTTTATCCAGGCATTTATCCACTAAACAGTCTGACAGGCGGAAAGTTGGGTAGTTGCTTGAGCTACATTTAGAAACAAGGAGTATCCAGAACAGACCCTCCCAGAGAGTAATACAGAAAGTAAAAGGATATCAGAACCACTTGATAAACTAAAACTGCACTTCAAATGAATTTGCAGAGCATGGAAAAAAATTTTGATACGGTACTGAAGCAGGAGGCCCTCTTCCAAGAGCAGAAGAAGGAAAAAGAAGCTCTTATTTTGCAGCTGAACAAAGACATAGAGGAACAGAAGCCAAAACTCGAAAGGGTTATAAAACAGGTCCGTATATTCATTAATGACAACTTCTAACTTGATAGTGATACACAGTAGTAAGGTTAAAACCACAGAATTTAAACTTAGCAGGTTTCTGAAAGTGTTGCATTTTCGTAATAGCAAAGCTTTAAAAATATTTGTGTTAAAAGTGTTCCAGACTTTCCAGAGAAATTCAGTCTCTGAAGAAAACAAAAACAGAAACACAGGAAGAAAGAGACATTGATCTTCGTGAACTGAAAAGCTTCAGCAAAACCATCGACAAATTGTTAGCTGATGTTCTAGAAGCAAATCCTGATTTAACTACACCTTTTCAAATGTACTTTCACCAGGTGAGCTTTCCAGTTAACTGCCACCAAAATCTTGACTGACAGCTGTAGTCTACTGATGAGCATTTTTCAAGGGCAGCTCCTAAATTCAACAATAAGCTATACTTAAGGTAAAACAGGAAAAAGCATTCATCTGCTTTCAACAGCTCTTCAAATACAAAGGATTATAAACCCTCCTGATATACTCAGTCCTACTGTATACAACCATTAGATCAACTTCCTTTTTCTTTCCAATTTTTCTAGTCCAATTTAGAGCTTCCTACAATTGCTTCTGCTGGTGGTAGTCAGAGTTCTCGCTCACCATCCACACAGAGCTCACTAGCTTCTACCAGGTAAGTGCTAGCAGCGGGGTTTTGGTTTTGGTGTGGCTGGTTTGTTTTTTAAAGTTAAAAACTTAAGCCAGGAAAATTAGTCCCTAAATGACCTGATGATTCCTCACTCCTGAAGGTCTTCTCAATCTTGTCTCTACTGCCTGAACAACACTGTAAAAACTTTCTCCTTGTCTTGTCCCACCTTGTTACTAGATCTTTCTAGCACACAATTAAGTTTACTTCAGCATCCATCACACTTTAAAATAAAACTAATTACGTTTACTTTTGCTAACTGTGCTGTAATTAAAGTGGTTTCATGTTATAAAAGCACAAGTTTGCACTCTAGCCCCATTTTGCACATGGTAGTGTGAGCTCCCTTTCCTGATTAAGTAGGGCAGACACGTATGCTTTTACCTTTTCCCCTGTTCAACACATATTCAACTATTGGTGCCTGGAACATATTGAATCAGTTGTGATCTAACAGTGTTCTCACATGTTTCTTAAGCCGTTAGTGGTCATGTCTAGAGAGATCCAGGTAGAGGATCTTACCTACAATGACCACTGCTGCTGGGTGGCCTCATTGCAAGCCCCGACTAGAAGCTGGTTTAAAAACAGGGATTTCTGTAGACTGATGAGTAAATTTCTGTCTTTCAGATCCTCCAGAAGCACAAGTTCAGGCTCCAGTCAAACGCCATCACTCAAAATCATAGATCTGAGCTTGCCCATCGGCACTCCTGCAGAAGCAGCTGCTGTCGATTCACAGCCGTCCAGCAGAGCGAGCACCTCCGATACTTGTAAACGCAAAAAAAGTCATAAGTGATCTTTTGAAGGCCACAGTAATGGCTTCACGCTCGGTAAGGCTTCTTAATTGACCAAGGTCTACTGGCAATCTTAGCATTAATTTCCATTGGAAATGTATGTTTTAACTTTCTTCTAAAGTATACAATAAATTATCTAGGAGAGCGTTAAGTATATGTTTTATATAATAAAATAACCTTTAAATTACTTTCTCATTTTGCTGTTGGAGAATGAGATTCACAAAAGCGTTCAGAAGCCTTTTCTCATAATGAAAAGGAGAGTTACATTAAAGCCATCAATTTTAGTAAACTGGCACCTCACTGCTGTCAGAACAGTTTTAGATTATGTTGCAACAAGACAGGCAAGAAAACGTATGCTTCGTTTCAAGATCAGCCTTGACTATTAATCAAACAGTCATCTCAGATCGTATCTTAATTGAAGTATGACGGTATGTGATTAAAGTTAGTAAAACAGTAATTTTTCTATTCAAAATTACAGTACTTTTTTTGCAGCTGACCGATATCTACAGAATTACTTGGAAAACTTGCAGCTGCAGTACAATTGGTGCGGTGCAGTCCACCAGATAAGAGCTTCTGAGCGTGTTTTGCCAACCACCTCTGGAGAACTCACTGTAAACAGAGCACAACTTTTCCCACAGCAGCGCAAGCACCGCCTTCCAGCGACTTCTGAAGCAAATACCTGACAACAACCACCACCCCAAAACCCAGAAGGTCCACACCTGAACTTACCTGGACAATAAACGCTGTTTTAAACCTCTCTCTTCTTCTACTTCAGTTAGGTTTGTTGGCTTTGGTTTTTGTTTGTTTTTTTTTTTTTTTTTTTTTTACATAAAGAACATTTTCGATGCATTTTAAGAACGTCATACACTTGCCTTCTCACAAACACTGGAGGGCTCCGTTCACTGAAGCAGCACATATAACCACAGTATGAAACATCCCAGAGACAAAAAAAATCAAGACACAAAATTAAGAAAAATTAAGAAAATTTAATGAGCAACTGAGCTATGTACATTGATGGCACATGACTTTCATTCAGTTATCCCCTTTCTATAGCTGGAAGTTTAATTTGATACAAAAATAACAACAGTCAATAGTACCCCAGGGGACGAAAAAACCAAACAGAACCCATCTGTTTTTAAAGTGCATATTTGATGTGAGTTCCACAACTAACTGCAGTCCGGGGGTATCAAAGGATTTCAACCCATCAGACAGAGCATATCATACAGGAACATCCCAAGTTAAGAGCACAGGAAACTCAGATTTTAAATAACTGATACTTTATGTAAGATAGCCTCGCATCTCTCTCCACCATACAATCTTTACCTTAAGAACTCTTCGACATTCTGCAAGCAGAACAAATTCTGCCCTTCTATCACGCTTCATATGTGTTTCCTCAAGAGATAATCAGATAGTTCATTTAGCTATGCTCATCAGAATAGAGTTTTCTTAGGTACTTCACTGTTTCTTCTGCTTACTTCCTTTTTCCCTCTCAAACTCAGCTATTTGATTAAATATGTTAACTAAGTTCTGAGGCAGGTTTCTTTTAATGCCGCTTTCTGTTTGTGCCGTACCATTTAAAGACATTTCCTCATCTGGTTCCTTTGTTTTATTAGTCTCCTCATAACTTCTTTTCCTACTCTTATACTCACTGTCATTTCTATGCTGACTTGACACATGCCTATCACTATCATAACTTTTATCACCTTCCCGTAAGCAAGTGCTCGAATACGATCTGTACCTTCCCACTGACTTGCCACAATACTCAGACCTTGCTGGAGACATATAATACCTGTCTTGACCCGAGCTGTATTTTTTAAACTGCTCTTTTCTCCCCTCTACATCCCTTTCTAATTTCCTAAAATAATGCATCCTGGGTCTATCATCTGACTTATGATATGAACCTGAACCACTCCAACTGCAGAAAAATCTATCAGTTTTACCATATTTTTCAGTTTTGCTAGTACTTGGCAGAGTTCTGGAACTACTGTGAGAATCTTTTGAATCTTCAGACCTACCTCCAAAAGTGTCTTCATCATCACCTGAAGTCCTTGAAAAAGAACAGTGTCTGTCTTTCTCTTTTACCTCTGTTTTTGGACACTCTAAGCTGTCCTGCCTTTCCAGCAGTTTCTCCACTTCAAAACTTTGATTAAGAAAGGAAGCAGAGGTATCAGCCGGAGGCGAATACCACTCCTCTTTCCTAACCTGATCTTTATAATGGGAAGAAGCTCTAGATGAGCTTTTTTTGGAGCTGCGGGCAGACTCGGATCTATTCCGACGCTTTTTCCTACGTTTCTTGTGATCAGAGGAAGAGGAAGAAGAAGAAATTGATACATCTGATGAAGAATCACTTGATGATGATGATGAGGAGGAGGAGGAGGAGGAAGAGGAGGAGGAAGTTGATACTTTCCTTTTCTTCTTCAACCTAAAAAATGTAATTAACCTGTGAGATAATTTTCAGTATGAGGCAAAAATTATACGTAGAAAGCAAATCTGTAGTCCCCAGAGCTTGGCTGAGATTGGATTGTAATGCATGAATGGAAACTGAGCCTGACCTGGCAAGCCAATTTCAAATGTCATTTCTTTATCAAAAAATTACAATTAAATCCACCAAACAGTTTTTTATAAAAGGCGTCTTTCCCAGTTTAATTTGGCATTACGTTTTGCAAATACTTCACATCGCAAAGTATTTTTTAAACAACTCCTCTTCCACATATAGCTCCATTACGGGATATATGCATTGAAGGACACTACCCACAAAGTATTCTGGTGGAAAAGCAGGTTATGTTGGTACAAGCTCTCCCTAGCTTACTCTTGGGCAGTCAGTTTGGAAATGGGACTGTTCATACTCTTATCCGCACTTATTGCCACGTAATCAGTATACTGAATATAACAAAGTTACCTTTTTTCTTCTTTTAAAAGCTTACGCAATTTTTCTGCACTTGTTTCTACCTTCTTTTCTTTCTGTCTCTCTTCTTTGGCAGCTTGTTTCTCCCTCATTTCCAAAGATTTCTTTTTTTGAACCCAAGCATCATAAAAAAATTACATTAAAAGTAAGTGTTAAGACAGGTATTTTTCCCCATGTCCCCAACCCCATTCAAATACGTAATAACACCAGGGATGTTTTACCAGGATTCCCAGATCAAGAATTAATATTGTTCAGGAGTTTGGCATTGGCCATTATAATAATCAGGTTTATATTAAGGACCATATTGCAGGTTTTATTCCATTAAGAAATATATTGCCCAGCCATTGCAGTGGTACCCGTGATCCAGCACACCGTGAAGCACGGAGCCCAAAAGGTATTGATAGAATATGCAAGAAAAACACAATATTAGTACCATGGAGGAAAAAAAAAATAAAAAGAAAAGTTTAAAAGGTTCAAGGGAAAGTATCATTATTGTAGTTTACATGTAGTAAAACATGGCAGAACCCATTTTAAGGTTATTCAAGTTGGCCATGTTTGAATACAAACCGTTTTGTAACAATTTCACAGACCAGTTTGATGCATAGTTTACGTAAGGAATCATGTTCCAAGGGTTTGTGGGTGATGAGCAGCACCAGATGTCAGATACAGCAACAATGGTCCAATTCAGAAGAAAATGCATTGGAGAAAAACACATAATCAGTATTACAGGAAAACATACGTCAGTGTTGTTCTAGCCATTCTAGCACAACAGCGACAGTATCAGACTTATGTACTAAAACACATGTAAATACAGAAAAGCATCTCATCAGATGAATAATCCTTAAACTACTTAAGTCTATTAGAGATCAGACGTCTGCCATCTCCAGCCCTAAAGAGTAGCTCTATTCATATTCAGAGTGAGCAGAAAGTCTGATTATCATTTTCAAACCTTAGCAACTGTATTAGCAGATACAATAAAGGAAACCCTTAATTCTGGCTAAGGCCATGCAAACCATCAAACAATAGCTAGCATCACAGTTTTCATCTGCTGCATCGGTGACCCATTATACCAAGAAAACGCTAAAGGAGAGTAAAATTTGTCTGCCACTTGCTGAGAATACGCTTCCTCATTTTAACTGACGCTGGCGCCTTTTTCTTAGGCAGTCAGTAGTGCTCAAATGCCATACAACTGTCTATGATGTAGTTCAGCTTTATGAAAAAGATTGTCATATCTCCTTTTCCCCCTTCTTTCAACACAGCCTGTCAGCATTATGGCTCCACCAACTGCAGAAGTGTCGATTAAGGCCATCTACCCCAGGCTCTGTACTCCCTTAACATGAAGAAGCACAGAACAAAACAAGCCTGTTCCCAAGGGCTCTATTTTACTCTTTGATCCTCTCTGGAAGACAAAACAAGCAAAGGAGGTAAATAAAAGGAAAAAAGACAACTCAGGTTAGCACAGAGACCCACCAGGGCTCACCTGCGAAACATGCTGCATGCACAAGAAGAGAGGGGAAAAAAGCAGAAGAAAGCTAAGGTACTCCAAACTGCCTGCCCACCCTCCACCTCCTGCTGTTTTCCTTTAAACCACCTCTTAATCTCCCCTCTCACGGGATCTTCCTGAGAGTCAGCTTTGGCTGGTGTTACTCTGTTGTTTCATAATTCCTCCAAATGACAAGGATCTGTCTGGTAGGATGGTGTGCAGTGTTTACTTGGCTTGCCTAAGTGTTTTACACTTTGTGTGTTTGTACTCACAGAATGTTTTAATTTAACATTACTAATCATGCTGGTGTGATGCAATATTCTTATCCTTGCTTTAGCTGACAGGGTTAACAGGCTTTGCTCTTCCCCTGTCTCCCACATTTAGCGTTTCTTTACTACAGCGTTCAAAATACCGGAGTCATCAAGAGGTGCCTTTCTTCTGGTAGGTACAGCCATAATGCTCACTATAAAATATTTATTGCGGAGAAGGGAAGCAGAGAATAAGACAAACCATCAACTCAAACTCTCCCTCTTCAAAAGATTTAATATGATTTTTCGTGTTCATTTATTGTCATTGGGAGCGCTATATGAAGAGAAAGTAAAGAATCACCTGCATGTGCTTACGGAGCTTCGTTAAGGCCTCCTCTGCTTCCTGAAAAGTCTCATCCAAACTTAAGGCTTTTTTGTAGTAATTCTCAGCATTTAGTAGTTTGTCTTCCTCTTCTAACCTAAAATTCAAGTGATAATTCATATACCATTAAGCCACAGATTTTAACAGTTTTTTCTTATTTTTAGAACTACCTTTCTTCTGTGCACTCTGATGCCACCACTGCATCCGTCCAAGACTATCTGTCATCTTAGCCCACCCCAGTAAAGAAATAAAACGGTGTTCCTGACACCTTACCTCCTAATCATCATCAGTAATACTATTCTTTGAAATTTCAATTTCAGTTTCAAAAATACCATCTCTCTACACAGGGCTTAAAGGAAGTCTGTTCCCTCAATACTCAAAAGTAAAATTTTGTGTTATGGTGGTTAACTAATACTTCAGAGTAAGAGTAACAGAACATCATTTTTTTGCAAATACTTCCTTCAAAAAAAAAACAAAAAAACAACAAACCTATCAAAATGCTTCCAAACATTTCACAAGACTTTATGCAGGCCTGGTAGCCTGCCAGTGAAAGGATACTGAGGATTAAACCTCAAATATTTTGCCAGGATTTTAACTGGGACAGGGGACAAAGTGTAAACCAATGGCACAAGCAGGTCTATTTCAAACAAAGACTTTTGTAAAAAAAAAAAAAAAAAAAAAAAAAAAAAACAAACAAAAACAAACCAACAAAAAACCAAACCACACATAGCCAGGAAGGAACGATGCCATTCTGTGTCCTAATTAGAATAGTATTTTAAAAATATTACGAGAAAAGTTGTTAACATCAAACAAAGCCACAACCCCAGCACTCACTGCCCGCCTCTTTCCACCAGTGTCTGACAGAGGTATTTTCTTGCATTTCTATGGGTAGGACAGTTTTCTAAAGCAATTTCAAAATCCCCTATGGCTTTGTTCAGGCTTCCTTTTGTCGCATACCTGGAACAGAAAAAGTTGCACAGGTTTTAGTGATGTTTGTCTTTCACAAAGTAGAAAAACCAACGAAAGAAGCAGACTTACAAAGCTCCACGTGCTACCAAAGCTTCAACATTTTGTGGATCAATTTCCAAAGCCTTGTTGTACTCGTTCATGGCTTCCACGTGGCGCCCAACCTTGAAATAATCAACCCCAGCCTTCACACTGGAGGAAAATATTTAGAAAATATGATGTACAGTTAGCCTATACAGACTCTACACTGTCAATTACTCACAAATTATGGTTCCAAACAAGCGACAGGTAATAAAATTTGACCTTGTTATCATGTACTTAACGCTGGCATTTCAAATTAATATGATATAGACGTAATTCCACAACAATATATTGTCTTTAATCCAAAACCTTAAGGCACTGAAGAGCATTTCTGTAAATGGTGCTGCTACATTACACGGTTTTGCAATTACAGAACGAAGACTTAAGCACTTTCTGCGCTTACGCGTGACCTACGACCATTAAACTGAAACAGGCTCAATCACAACCAGAGCTAAAAATCACCATTAAACCAACGACACAAGATGAGATGGGTACACAGTACACATTGAAACCAGTTCATCTCAAACTGGAATATTTTGAGGTTTTTTTATTTCTATTACCTGAACCTTTGCTCTATATTTGCCAAGAGATTATCTTATTGGAAGAGAACTGATAGAAGTTGAAATTCAGAACTTTTCACTACAGACTTTTTTTAAGAATCAAAATTTATATTTAATTTAACATTATTAGCAACTTCTTCTGCAATGAATCAAGTTGCAAAATACTACTGTTTTAAGAAAACCCCTGCTTTGTTAGCACAGATATCAGAAATTCTGAGGCTTCACTCAATTTTTTTTTTTTTTTTGAGCTGGTAGATTCAAGAGAAGTTTTTCCACGAAAAAGATTTACATTGTTAGGAGAAAAGTCTCTCTTACTTCTGCCTCCTCCACCCTGTAGGATGCCCAAAGACACTGCACATCATGAAAGCAGTAGCACCTCCAGAGCTCCTGTTCCAAATGCAGCCAGGGAAATACACTGAACTTTTCAAAGACAGTAGGGGCACTTGTTGAATCTACAGTTTGAGACTTAAATGGCATGACGAGCAGTATTAGGTCATTCAACACCCAATTATAAAATGGAAAATTGCGTACTTGGTATTGTCACAAATCTTGCTCTCATCTCATCAACAGGCCAGCGTGTTGTAAATACTCTAAGAAGTTCTCCCTTAAACCTGACACGTATGTTGGAACTGAATTTCAAGACTTTATCACATGCCCACTTGGCAGTTCCGGTTACTTTCAAGATCTTCCTGGTTACATCACTACACGTGCACTGGAAAAACTGGTTCAATGTGTATTTTGTTTTAAGAAACAACCTGTAACCTAATCTGACCCAACAATAAGCTCCGACAAGAATGAAGTATTGCATACCATGTCAAGGCCCAAGATGCTGATTGCTTTTTCCTCAACGCAGGAGCAAAATCTTCTTCATTAAAATTTTTCCTTTAAGGAAAAAACAAACAAAAATATCACGTTGGCCATCCAAGTCTGCAAAGTTAAACTTAAAACGTGTAATGCAGTTGAAATAAGCTGAAATTATACAATGCCTTAACTGCTCTCCCTACCTCAGGAACCTTCTTTCATGTTTCTGAAACCAGTTCATCCCAATCCATTCTAAAAGTGCTGCATGGAACCAGCACTGCTGCAGTACATTTAACAGAAATATACCGTATTCACACCCGCTTTGAGACCTATTATAATAGAGCTCACAATATCAACCACTGTGTATGTCTGAGCGTATTTCACTAAAGAGGTCAGATCTATTACTAAAATAAACATTGTGAATAAATATCTGACAGAACACATTAAAAATTAAACATCCTGCACTTCAACCCAAAGGTGCTGAAAAGACCTAAGCAATAAATTCCTAAACTATTTGGTATCAAACATTTTGCATTATGAGTCTTGCTTATTCAGAGCAACAGAATTTCAAATGTAAATGTCTTACTCTAGGGGAGTTTGCTTTTCAATATTTAAGGACGCATAAGCTGCAGTCATGCAAATCAAAATGAAAAAGGCTTAAGTGGTCTAGGACTTCCACTCACAACTCTATTTCAGTGGATTAGAATAATCTCCACAAAGCTATAGGGCAGTAACAATGTAAAAATCACTTACATTTGAAGACTTCTCATCAAAGACGGTGGATTTGATTCACTTAGTCCTAGTTTTTCTGCTAAGTATTCAACTAACGATGGATTAGCGAATCCTGGGGAACGATGCAAAACCTCTTCGAATGTCTCCGCTGTATTAGCAACTTCCATGCTTCGCCTAAAAAAAAGCACCAAAGTACAGACACCACCCCACAGACAATTTTATGGTGCTTACATTCAGAACAAAAATGCCTATATCGATGCTTATTACTGCTCACAAGGTGTTCTCTTTTGCAAGCATATATTTTTCTACTATTTAGCAACCCTCATATCCTTTAGCCTCAGCAAGGTTTTCAAACCTATTTTGGCACCCATCTAGGTATCTCCAGGACATACAAAACCATTACAAGAATTGCAGAGATAGCTGCGTCCTTCTGTCATCCTAAGGGTCATTTTAAAATTTTAAGAGTTTCATATTCCAGTCTGCCAAGGCTTTTGTTGGTGTTGGTTTTGTTTGTTTGGTTTTTTTGTTAGCACAGTCCCACAGTGACAGATACCTCAACTCTGCTTTTTGCTTTCCTTATGTTTTGGGAAAGATGCTAAAAAACCAAGCACACCTGACGTATTCAGAAATAAGCAAGTTAAAGAGATGAACAGCAAAAAGTATGTAATTATCCAATTACATTAGAAACACCATCAACAAGTTCAAAGAACAGTCTGTCAAAAATTCTCTTCAGACACACTGAATACACCTAGCGAGTACAGCTAAATAGCATCATCTTACTTATAATGTAACGGGAAGTCATCAGAAGTAATTACGCCTAGTTTTGTACTGGAAAGATGGGGTGGAAGAGCTGAGCTGTAAAGTGACACCGTGAGCTTCTCATGGTAACGATCAACATCCTTGACTGCAGCTACAGAAACAATAAAAGTTAAGATAAAATTAAAGAAACGTCTCAAGACTGAAACAGATTCCTGACAACTTTTGCAGCTACTTACCTCGAATAAGGTCTCCATTTTGGTAATAAGATAAAGGATCTCCATGGTTGCTTTGAGGAGGCACATCTCTCAAAGGACAAAGAGCCTGCAATAGAACTAGGAATATCATAAACAAAACCAGAAGTTTTCCCACCCACTCCTTGCCAAAGATTATGCCATAAGATTAGTTTAATCTTAATGCCCACCAGAGCCTGACAGTCAAAAGCACAGCTTTGTTCAAATAAAAATTTATGCATCCATAAGTAATAAACTTTTCAGCCCAAAGCTAATAAATATTAAGTACGGATCATAAAAAAAAGCATTTGCTGACTCAGCAAAGCATCGTAAGCTGCCCACAAGCTCAGCCACCACCCACCACTCCAAAGTTCAATTTCACCTTTACGCAGACCCTTCCAACATGCAACTAATACATTAAAAAGTTACTGCTTATCAAGAATAAAATATCGATCAAAGCTACATCTTACAGTGATTTCTACATCTGAAATCTCCCGTACGATACCACTTCCCAGGCAAATCAACACCATGAAAAAGCCAAATTCGCGAATAGAAGTAATCCTGCCAATCACGATATCACCACGTTCGATGTCTCGGAAAAAAAATTCTCTCCTGTCTTCCCTGGAAACGTCCATGAACCGCTCCAGGGGAGGCATAACAGCATAATACTCTGCAACACAGGAGAAAGTCAGAGTTACAAAGTGACCAAGCTACAGCCTGAACACACAAAATGCTTTACGATGGGAAAACACGTAAAAGTCTGATTTTTTCGTGCCTCCCCATGAGCCGACTCACCTTCATTCTCTTCGATGGTGTCAGAGGGAGGCCCGTTGGGTTTCCACGAGTGGGCGAAGAGGAGATCGGCCTTTTTAGCAATGAAGCGCTTTATCTCGGTGTCAAGGCTCGTCTCCTCTCTCCTAGGGGAAGGAGAACCCGGTGAGAAACACCCCGCGGCCCCCTCAAGGCCCGCTCGCTCCCCGCCACTCTCACCAGTCGGCCGGCG